>OZ026579.1:1365008-1620008 GCA_964020215.1 Aurelia sp. 3 sensu Dawson et al. (2005)
GGCAAGAAAACAACTTGCTGCAAGCCACTTCCCTTGACTGTGCCAACAGAGCTCTTGCTTGGACCCCTTGGGGGATTGGGAGATAATTTAGGGCTAGGGGTGGGAGCAAATGGTGGCGCTATGGCCGCATTTGGTGAAACAGGGGCGGATTGTGTTGTCGTACTTTTCCGCCTGAGAGAAACGTTCAAGTTCAAAGGGGACCTTGGGGACAGTTTCGATCCAGTGCCAATTTCGCCTGATGGCCTCCTGCTATTGGGGAGCTCTAACTGTCCAACGCTCATCTTACCCCTCCTGCAAGATAGGTTATTTTCACCAGGTCTTGACAAAGAATTGGCAATTTTCTCTCTATCCAAAAGCCCTTCTCGTTTTACTCTTTCACTTCGAGGTGAACTGGGAGTTGAGTGAGACATTTGTGAAGGTGAAGTTTGCACTGATAATCTCCTGCTCGCAGGAATATTCAACGAATTTGATATTCTTTGCCTTGACACCTTCTTTTTCTGCTCGAAAATTGGATTTTCGCGTTGATTTGCCTCTGCTTCCATTGCTTGTTGACCAAGGTATCCCTGGAAAAGTTCGACTGACGCTGTTGCACCAACTTTCTCTGCCAAATTCAGGGGGGTCTCTTCATACGAATCTTGAACAGTAATAAGCTGAGCTCCACCGTTTTTCAGAATAAGGTTAATAGTTTCCCAACTATCTGATAAAACTGCAAAATGCAAGAGATTTCGTCCACTCGCAGTCCGTTTATCGAGCTTAGGATTGCATTGGAATAGTTTCTTTAATAGGATTTCATTATTCGACGCGATTGCAATGCAACTGGCAACAAACAGCCGGTTTTCATAAACATTTCTGTCTTCAACAGTATCCAACAGCGCGAGGACTTTTGCATTCGCTGCACGCAAACAAGTCGAAATAAATGTCGTCCAACTAGGCTCTGTTTTTATGAACACTTCCGTATCACCACCTTCTCTGATTGCAACAAGAGGGACCCAGTCAGCAACGAAATGGCTGTCCCTTGATAAAAAGACCCTCTGCAATTCACACGGCAAACCGTAAAGCAATTCAATGTGGCACTTGAGATTGGAGAACGTTTCAAGCCCTTCAATATCGACAATTTGACGTACTCCGTTTGGTAACACAACAACAATATCGTCTGTTTCTGTCGACAGTTGTGGAGAATGTGACCTTTGTAACATGTTTGCTGTTAACTGTCAATTTTAATTGATGAATTGGCTGGCACGTATATGTGCTACTTTGTGTAAACGTAAGCACAAAACAGGTCTCAAATCAAGGACTTGGATCTAGGAGAAAAGAAGAGCCAATAGCCAATCTAGCTCGATCAACGAAAGTTCTGTCTCGTTTAAACTCAATCTGAGCAGTGCAAAAAATAAAGGAGACAGTGAACAGCAGCACAAAATTGGAGGAGTAAAGATGATTCAATTGAACTCGATCAACGGAAGTTTTGTCCCAGTTAAGTCAATCAGAAATCGCAAAAGTAAAGGAGAAAGTAATCTGTTACACAAAATAGGTCCTTAGAACAAGGTGTTAGATGTTTCGTTTGAAGATGACAAGAAGATCCAATTCAAGTCGATCAACTAGAGTTCTGTCCCGTTTCAACTCGCTTGATCTGGACAGTGCCGAGGGGCAATTTACTGATTTTTTTTTCGTACACCTTCCTTGAAATCACAAAAAAATCACATACAAAATCACAAAATCACAAGAAAAATCACATACAGAAAGCACCAAAAATCACAAATCACTGAAAAATTACTGAAAAATCACACGAAAAAATTACTATAAATCACTAAAATCACAAAAAATCACAGAGAAAAAATCATGTGATTTCAAAATCACAAAAATCACGCACGCTATTTTGAGAAGTGATTTGCCCCTCGGACAGTGCAAAACAATAATTGAGAAAAGTCAACTGTAGCACGAAAAGGTCTTGGCACAAGGTCTTAGAGGTCGAATCTTTCGTTTGAGGAGGCAATGAGAACTTGATCAATAAACTTGACCCATTTCAGCTCTATCTTTGTAAACTGAGCACCATAGTTGTACGATTCTTGTTAGAATAAATTAGGGATGTAGACTGCCTTGGCGAATACTTCTTTGAATTTGAAGGAAAATATATGTTATAACGGACTCTGCAATAACATGAAAATCAATGCCAAGCTAAATTTCGAAAAATAGCATGACCATTTTGCAGCTATGCCATTATGTGAGACTTATTATTCTCTCCAAGCTCCTTACCAAATCACTTTCATTCCAAGGTGACACAAAAACTGAGCAAAAGTCAAAACCAAAGAGCAAGCTGACGAGCGCTGGATTTCTCTCGAAGTCTTTCAAGCTCGTTTTTACCAGCTGCAGATGTTACAAGATTCTTAAAATCGTAATTAATCTCTTAAATCCTTTTGGACAACAAGCAACGAGATAGTTTGCTCCAGAATCTGTGAAAATCTTCGGCAATAAAAAGGTTTCAAAAAAGAGGCTGCATTTCGAAAGAAGCCATTACAACGCACTATTTCGGAAGGAAGCCAATCCATGTCTTTTGCCCGTGATCAAAAATGCACGAATGCAAAAATTCCAGCAAAATTCACCACTCAGCTACTTTTTTTTGCCTTATTACGACCAGTAACTCTATGCTAAAAGACAAAACGGCTAAGTTCACAAGGTATCTTTCATTTGATTTCTCTAACGACAGACAATGTTATCATACGAGTCTTTGCCACATTCTTCCTTCAAATGTTAACATCAAAAAACAGCAGAGTGCACGAGAATATTTGTATCAGATTGGTTCAAAATAAAAAAGATCCTGATACGATTCGTTCAATAAAATCTGCGGTCTGCTTCAGTCCTCCCTTTCTTCGAGAGCGGTAACCAAAACTTTATTTCTTTCTTTCCGTTTTACGTAAACCTACTCACTTATTATGTGAATGCACCTTCAGAAGCTAAACTCAATTGTAGGACTCTTCATACAAATCTGCTGTCTAAACACACCTCTCTTCGAATTGTTGATAACCATATTTCTTCTGCTACTGTACGAAATTTCATCCACCAATTCATTAAAGGCACAAAATTAAAAACATTAGATTTCTTGAAAGGTTAGGTATCAGATAAGTTCAAAAACAACGTTACGATAAGTTTCCTCACGCAGTTCTCTCACCAAAACACTCTCCTTGAAAATAATCGAATCGTTGGCAATAAAGCTATCTCCTTCCGCCTTATTGAAATGCACGAGGAATTATTCCTCAAATTTGCTGAAAAGCAGCAAACGTCATGAACCAATAAAAGACATGAGATTCTTTTGAATAACAGCTGATTTGATTTCAGTTTTACGCAGGTCATTCATGTTTGTGTATTACTTTTTTAGCAATAGTCCCTTCACAAAAAATCTGGTTGCTTTAAGATTTCATAAGCAACAATTCAATTAACCACAAGCGTAAATATTTACTGGATCGGAGAAACTCTGGGTAAATTGTCTTTTTATTGAACATAAGGCCAATAAACATTGTGTATTTAAGAAGTTTGTTTCGTATTTATATTTGTAAAACAGCTCTGCAATTAAATTCCGCTTAGAGATCAAGTCCAGAAGGTACAAAACTTAAATTTTCTTTGATTATCTACCAAATTGTCTCACTTCGATCAAGCCCAGAAGAAGATACCCATTTCCTATGTTTTGACGGTTTCTATGTGTCACTGCCAGGAAGGGTCAAACTTTCTTTCATTGTTGAGAAAGGCAGGAATTATGACATACCACTATGATTATGACAGACAACAGATATTTATTATTCAACAGCTGAACTGTGGGCAGAGGGTGAATAAAACAAGCATTGATCGAGGAGATGGATATCGGATTTTCGTTTCATTTCTTCTCAAACACTTTCCCATAAACACATGCTTTGTGTAGAGTACTGCAATGCTATGAAATTACTCAATACACAACAAATATTTTTTATCATTAACATAGGGGGTATTTTGCTAATATTCTCGCGAGGCTAGAGCTCTCGAGTACAGCAACAAAACTAGAGGTCAACGAAACCAAAGAACCCCACAGAAAGACAGCCCACAAAAAGACAAGTTAAAAAAATTTCTTTCAGTTACATCTGAGAAAACAAAGAGATTGAAGGAACACTGAGCTCCAAAATGTGCATTTTGCAGTGTTGTGGGACCCTTGTGGGACTACCTCTGCGAAGTCTTTCACACTGATCACATGAACTCTAACTATAAATCACGTTTAACCTTGACACCTCGTCCAGCAACACGCCTTAATTTCTAGGTTGAAAATATCTCTTCACTTCGGTTTCGACTTCAAATGGGTTCCAAACAATTCTGATGTGGTTATAAGAAGGGTTTTCTGCTTGAAAACATGTCTTCGCTTATGGTTAAAAATTGAACGAGGAAGTAATCATTTTTCTGTAGGTTTGAAAGTATCGCTTCATTTCGACTGCAAGTGGGTTCGAATCAAATCTAATGTAGGTATATGGGAAGGTCTTTCTGCTTGAAAGGATATCTTTGCTTATGCCTCAAAATGAACAAGCAAATGAAGTAAAATGACAAATAATGAAAGCCATCAGATGTCAGGAGGGTAATGTCCGAAAACGTTTGCGGTCAGGGATCTATATTTTCACTTAATTTATACTTTATATGACCTAGACTCTTTTGTGAAAACATAAGCCAGACGGAAAAATTAGCATAGATCTGGCTTCAAAGGTTTTACAGCCCATTGAGAAGTTTAAACTTTGACTCAAAGATTTCTAAAATCACTCTCGTGCCCCCTGAAATGATCGCACTTCTGAACCTTGGAAATTGTTTTTTAAGAAGGTGAGACATATTCACAAAGTGCAAATAGGAGATCATGATCGTGCAGTGATGCGAGTGTGTTCTGAAGAAAGCTCGCATCCAACCTAACACCATGGCGCACAAATACTCAAAGAATTGGCAGAATTGTAAGAACCTCCAGATCCTCAGGCTCAAAACAGAACGTGCCGAAAAGGGTTTCATTACTTTGTCTTATCCTAACTGAAGGCCTGGCATGATATCTCAGGCGACGCTCAAGATCCACCTTGGAATCTTATTTGTCCTCCATCAGGAGAAAAGGCAGCAGGCTATTAAAACTAAATACAAAGTACATTGCTCGTCTCATACATAGAAGGAAACGACATGCAATCACCTGGTTCCAACTGCAATATTTTATTGGCCGAAGGGTGTAACTATGTATAGATGATGATGATGATGATGATGATGATGATGATGATGATGATGATGATGATGATGATGATGATGATGATGATGATGATGATGATGATGATGATGATGATGATGATGATGATGATGATGATGATGATGATGATGATGATGATGATAGTGATGATGATGATGATAGTGATGATGATGATGATGATGATGATGATAGTGATGATGATGATGATGATGATAATGATGATTATTATGATAGTGACAAAGATAACGATGATGCTGTCACGGGGGGGGGGGGTTCTCGGCTAAATTTCGGGTAGGGGGGTGCCGCCCACAGTTTGAAAATGTAACCGTTGGCTAGACCAATTTTTGTGAAAATGATACCCTTGACTAGACTAATTTTTCCTTCAGAAGTGCTCTGAATTGGCATTTTCTAGGCAAAACTTGCCAAATTTTCGCATTTTCTAGACCAAAATTCTTAAGAAGTTGGGTTTTTTTTACAAAAATTACCGAATTTTGACATCTCTTTGACCAAAATTCCCAAAAAGCATACCCTTGCCTAGACCTAACTCGACTAAAATTGCCAAAAAGTACACCCTTGGCTAGACTAGAAGTCCGAAAAAGTATACCCTCGCGGGCGGCACATCCCCAGGTACCTTTACTATGGAAGAACCCCCCCCCCCCCGTGGATGCTGTGTTCCACGTAAAAAACCCAAACCTCGAAAAATCTCGAACTTGCAGAAGAAATAAGAATTAAGAATGGGATTCAAACAGCTAAGATCCTTAATCATAAATACCAATATGTCGTTGTGAATATAATCCACCTTCAAATATGATTAGATTAGTTTCATGCATTACAAAATTGAATTGAAAGATCCGCTACAAAGAAGTTAAACTAGTTGAGTCAAAGTCAAATAATGATTTGGACATTTGCAATAAGAAAAGTCCTTGATATTTGTACGAGAAGCTGAGAATATATACTTCAAAGGTATCGCTTTGAAATGATTAAATTACAATGTTTCGTGTGCAGGTGAAGTTTTGCAGTGAAAACCACACGAAAATTGTCCAGTGAGATAAATAAGATTTAGAAGTAAGTAATTCCGATGCTGGAAAGACAAAGGACAAAGATACATAAGATTCAACATCTATATGTGGGAGGAAACAACAAATGTTGAAGTTTCTAGCAATGACGCAGAATTTTTCCTGAAAACGTAATAACTGTTGTTGAAACTGCTTCGACAAATTACTTTAATGCGCAATTTTTCGGAAAATGATCCTGTTTTTGGACTGTATGCCATTCCATGGACGCATTTTCGCTTCTCAGTTAACACAACCGATCCCCTGTTCTCATGGCTTTCGAGAAGCTTTATAATTTTTCCAGTTTCTATGATGAGTCCTTATCGTAGTTAATTTGTGATACGGACAAAAGTATTAAAAACAACAACTCTGCAAACTAGCCATTTAGCTGTCAACAGCGTTTTTTAACTATTTTCATCCTAATCAAGAGGGGCTCAAGGGGTTTTGATTTTATATTTGAGGGCATTTTTTCTATTTGTTTGTTTTTCCACAGCATTTCATGAAAAACGCAGTGGTTCACGATGTGAGAGATTGCCGGTGGGTATTTGTGGTGGGGTGCTTGGGGTTTCTTTGTAACTGTAAATTTCATTTGAATACAAAAAACGAGACTCGTGACAAAAAATTTCGTTTTCACTTGCAAATAAAAAACATACAGTATGTACACATCTGATATATAAATAAGCAATTTTTACCTTGTTATCTTTTGATAGGGATTGTGTTTGTTATGATTGGTCTTGGTCTGTTCTTAAATATGATTTTCTTTTTGATAAGTGCAACAATGTCATAACTCTGCTCTTTCTTTTCGGCTGGAATTTCATCATCCAGGTCCATTGTATCTTCAGATTCATTGTTTTCAATTCCCATGACATCTTTTCTCAGAACGGCAAACGGTTTCTCAAGATCAACAACTTTCCCAACCAGCAAATGATGTCCAATGATCAAATTTGGAGTTCCCTTTTGAAGGAAAAATTCAAATGAGTAGAATAAGTAAAACACGAAAAGTAATAGCAAAGGATTTGAGCTGGCAACAAATATAAATCCTGGCACAGTTTGGCTACTAGTGAGTCAAAAGCATAGACACAGGAGCCGGGGGCACTGGGGGACATACTTCCCAAGATTTTGCAATAAACAAAGAAGTGCCCTTTCTATTTCTATAAAATGCCCACTTTTTCTTAAGGAAAAAAGTGCCATCAAAGTGTCATGCCCCCCATTTTGAAATGCTTCCTACGTCCCTGGTCAAAAGTCCTTCTTATTCTAACTGCCATGATGCAAAATTAAAAAAAGGCTGAAAAAGCAGGAGGGGGGATACTTTTAGCTACATAGCTATCTATCAGAACAAGACACCAAATTTTGCTGATTTCAAAAGCTATTTTGAACTCAGTTTCATTTGTGGCTTCTTATCTCTGAAACGCTAGTTAATAAAATGTACAGCAAACAACTATGGAAGTTCATACATAATGCAAAAAGGAAACAGATCCTAAAAAATCAAACTTTGAGTAAAATAGACATCAATGAGATAACTGTCAAAATGGATTCAGAATTTCAAAATGTATTACTTATTGTGCGAGTCAAATTGAATGGCTCTATTGAGTGATTCCATTGATTGATTGAGAAATTATTTCTTTCAAAGCAAAACCCTTTGGTAACGGGGAAAGCCTTTGTCTCAGTTAAATTTTCCTTCTTTGTTCCAATTCCATGGTGATTCAATGAAAAATTTCAGATGATTGCTTGCACTGTTTTGCTGGTACCAAGCCAATAATGAACTGGGGGAAAGGCGTTGCCAACCTTAAAAAGGTGGAGTGGAATTAGTTATGAAGTATATCCTGAAAGGTCTATCCAACCAATTTTACACTGAATTCACCCCACATGTCCACCTCAGTCCATAATCTGTGCCTCTAGATTAATGCTGCAAGTAAATGAAATAAAACAGAGGAAAACTAATTAAAATTAACCTTGTCATCAAAATGAAGATCTCCAACATACAGCCCATTGAAACCCATATCATCTTTACTCTCAAGAGCACCTTGTAATTCAATCAACCCCCATTCAGATGCATCACCAGACCTGGAAATGAAATACACCATCATGTTGTTAAAGGGTCTGTTTCATCCAGCATGCCTTGCACGTGTCGTCTCTTGGTTTGCCTTTGTTGTCGCCATTTTCATGGCCCATGAAAATGGCGACAAACAAAGGCTATCGAAGAGACGACACGTGCAAGGAATGCTGGATGAAACAGACCCTTTACACACTGGATGTGGAAAGAGCAACCAATTTTTACAGGTCATAATAGATCATACATATAGTTATACTCTGCTAGCATGGAAAGATTTTGCAAGAAAACAGCTTTAGCTGTCTTTGATTGACACTGCAATTTGAAATGAATAATGACAACACGCAAAGAAAATTCTCTCAACCAGTAATCAAAAACAAACAAAGCTGCAAAACTCTCCCTGAAACCTTATCGACTCTGCTTAAGCCAACAGGAAAAACTTTACTCTTGCACATACTCTGCAGTCTGGCTTGTGCATGCGACCGATTTATCTGCCATGCTCTTTAAATTTCAGCCACAGTTCCAGCCGTCAAAACTTCATGAAATATCAAAAGGACAAACTAGATTTATTGTTAAGTGACACAAATAGAGCTGCGCAAGCAATAAAATTTGGATGTAAGAGAGATCCCCACAATGCATTCTGCAAACATATCAATCTGGCCTGGCTTGAATCCGACCTTGTTATATTTGGCAGGGTCGTTTCTAAAGTTTTCTTAGTTTTGGTGTAGTACATCCTTAATTCAAATTATATAAATACGCCCTAATAAATCATGGTCATGGAACTAAAAAGAAAACTTCTCTCTTGGGCCGTTGGATGTGGAGGATGTTTTGTTTGGGGGCCACGCCGCCACACGTTTAGGAACTTTTTGAAGCTGCAGAAAAACAAATCCACCTCAAATGAAAGTTAAAAAAAATCTCATCTTACATCTTTATGACAATCTGCACCATTGTGAACTAAGTTTAAGCTTTGATCTCTGTCAAAAGTTTCCACGCTACAGCATTCTTCTCCCCTGCAGAATGAAACCTTTTGCTTTCGCGCCAATTTCTTCAATTTGAGAAAGGCCTAACTACATAGTTCCAGACCTCTCAATTGAATATAGCCTCGCTTTGATATAATGCTACTAAGACGAGGGAAGACGGGGGTCACCACAACTTACAAAATGGCACAATCATTTCTTACAGTATTTCAAAAATGGCTGCAGATTCAAACAAACGTTTTAAACAACCGCTTTCTCAAAGTTCAAGCGTTGGATCCACAAGTAGCAACAACATTCAAGAAGATATACCAACCAATGAAACACCAAGAGAATTTTTAAATCGCTGCCATGCAGACAATCTCCTGCATGATACAATTCTTGCATTGCTCCAAGTTAGGCCCGAAGATCCTATTGCTTTCCTTGCAGGACATTTTGGGGCGTTACTGGAACCAAAGAGTACGCTACAAAATGCCTATGAAAAGATTCGTTCAAGTCATTATTCAAAAGATACTTTAGAAGGAAACTTAGTTGATGCTTATAAAGAATTTCAAGCTAAAAAGGTAATGGGAGACCACAGAGCAAACTTGGGAGGAGAAACTCATAATGAATTGCTGGTGATGCTAACAAAGGATTTGCCAATAAAACATTCAGAGCCATTGTTAAAACGGCTGATGAAGTCAGAAAAGCAGAGTGTACCATTTAGTGTATTCCGTAGTGACATAACAACTGTCTGTCTTTATGAAGATTTTATTAAAACTGCAGAGTCAATTTATGAGGACATAGATTTTAATGGGACAGGAAATGCATCAAAAGACCTTTGTGTCTTATTTCTAAATGAACTTAAATCAGTTGTGGAAACAGGACTGTTAGTGCCTGGTTTTGATAAAAAGCTAAATCAAGTTATTTTGGAATGTTCTTTGATTCATGATCCCAACAAGAATATAATGAGATCTGTTGAGTTTGTTCAGTTTGCTTTGAATATTTTTATCAACCAGTCATAATATCATGGACATACTTGTTTACTTGGTGACTATTGTAATATTTATTGTAAAAATGAATGTACAAAATATAGAGTAGGGTTTCTAAATATCAATTAGAATGAATGCACCAACAGCCAAATATCTATCTGTCCAGCCTTTTCCTGGCCTTTATTCCAATATGACAAAAGGGCTAGGGGACGAGGCAGCTATCTGTCTAAAGTTGTAACTTGCAGGAAAAGGGCTGTTTTTTTTTCATTTAAAGCAAGTTTTATTATGGTCTCAAGAAAAACTAGATTTAAATGTCAAAGTTTTCTTAAAATGGAGCAAAACAAATAGAAAAAATGGCACACTAATACTATCAAATTGAAATCCAAAATGATCCATGAACCTCGCGCTGACTGTGTGTCTTAATACATCCTTCCACATTCTACAGCACTTACACACATTAACTGAACTACAGTCTAGCTTGCTGCTCTTTATCAATTTTTGCTATTGCAAAATCAAGCAAACAAGACAGTCCTTCTGAAAATGATTGCAATTTCAACCGAGTTAAAGTTTCATAAGCAACTTGTTTGTCTTTTACTGGAATCACATCAAAAATGGCACAAAAAACCAGGACTAGAGTTGCCGTATAGCCATACACATAACTTTCTGCTCCATTTTTCACTATCTTCAACACTGCGTACTCCCCCTTTCCATTAGCTCCATTGTATTCTACAAAACTTACATTAGTAAACAAATCATTCAAATGACAGTAAATGATTTCAGCAACTTCCTCTTCATTTTTTATCAGTTCTGTACCATCTTGGACTATTCCAATGATAACAGATATAAGGTATCTTGAAATTTTTCCATTCCTTCTTTTACGTCTCAGAACAGATGCATCCTCAAAACAACCAATAACAGTGGTACAACCATATGGAAGCCCTATTTCTTCATAAGACTCTCGTAAAGCTGTCTCCGTAACATTTGCATCACCATCATCAACTTTTCCCCCTGGAAAGGAGATCTCTTTATCATAGTTTGATACTTTTGGACTTCTTAATGTTAGTACCAGCATTAGTTCATTATTTACCATCATAAATGGTACAAGAACGGAGGCTTTCTGGGTTTCATCTGTCTTGTCAATAACCTCTTGTGTTCCATTTGGAAACTTTGATTTGTAGAAGTTGTTGCATTCTTCAAAATGCTGTTTCATTTGTTCTAGATCCATTTCAAACTTCTCAAATTCTGTGCACTGCTTGTCTCTGTGCCTTGGCTCCAAGTTCCAAAGTTCACAATCGGGTGTTTGCAGCAACAACAGCGAGCAAGACAGAAAGAGGAAGCCCCCTGATTAGAATTAATCTCCATGGAAACAACGCAATGGTCATGTGATCTCCGAGAACGAGGCTCAGGGAAAAGGACAGCAGCACAGCATTTGTGAAAAAAATTCTAATCATGTGACATTCGAGTCATAAGTTCTCCAAAACAACTCGTCTCAAATTACAGAAGAATATCGAGATGGCAGATATATTTGAAAGTCCTGGCAAGAAATCTCCGTCAAGCTATCGATATGCCCCAATAAATATCCATCCAGATTTGGAAGACTCCTCTGGTTTTGAATCAAGTGAAGGAATTAACCGTGGAAGTGAACTTCCTGGTATGGATCATGAAGATGATTGCCTTCCGCCGGTAGCACAAAGTTATGGAACATTTTCAAGAAAGAATTCACGAAGACGGACACTCCTTTCCAAGTTACCCGATGGTGATGTTCCTCCATATCGAGCGGTGTTCTTAGTCACAAATGCAGCATTTGGAGCTGGTATTCTGAATTTTCCGCAGGCCTACATGAATGCAGGCGGTTTGGAAACAGCCATCACTGTTCAATGTGTGCGTCATATCTCATTGTTGTTGTTGTACTTGTTTTCTTGACAAGATAAAAAGCAGTTAAACCGGACAAAAATAGCACCTTTTGGCAGTATCAGCTTTTTATCAAACTGGCTGAAAAGTTTGGCTTGGTCTTGGAAAATTTATTGTGCTTGATTCTATTTCTAAACCAAAGAAAGTTGCAAGCATCATGGCCTTTATTTTGAAGTAGAAAGTACATAGATAGAAGAGAAGAAGGATGGAAACTTGCATTTCAATATACAATTTATGCAGTTCTCCAAAAAATTATTAGGATCATTTTACCTATTTGCACACAATTTTTGAAAGCAAAAACGTTAATGACTGTGGTCACAATTTTCTCCCCAAAATGCATATGTATCCAACCATGCAATGACTTTAAGTTGTCAGTGCAAAAGTTTTGGCAATAGATAGATCTATCATGACATAGCCTTTTGATCCAATGAAAGAAGTTTGCCGATTGCATGCTATTTGCATTGAAACCAGCTGGCCAGAATTTTGCATAGTGCTAGCCAAAGTGAAATATTGTGTTTATAACCAGAGCATTATTTCCAGACATCAGCATTTTTGATTAATTGATCACAAAGAACTAAAAATCTACTCTCCTCTGCAAGGAACCATGCGTTGATACATGCTTCTCTTTTTTCAGATTCTACTTGTTTTCATCATTGGAGCATTTCTTATAATTGCAAGATGTGCCAACAAATCACAAGCATCAACATACCAAGATGTAGTACTTTACATGTGTGGACCAACTGCAAAGATGGTTTCACAAATTCTCATCATTGTTTATTTCTTTGGAGGTTGCATCACATACCTTATCATAATTGGAGAGCAAGCATCAAAGGGTATTTATTTGACCTTTGGATTTCGTGGGAAAATAAGATGCTCCTTTTCAAAGGGGTGTGCCTTCAATGTCATTTACCAAATCAATAGTACAGGCTTCAGGCCTTACTGGGAATATTTTGGTAGGGGAGTGGCAAATCGCACTCCTAGTCTATTTCAGGCGTGTGATGGAGTGCAGTTGCAAATCAACATTAAAAATTTGTCAACTGGAGTTTTACTTGATCAGTTTTACTAATTCAAAGTTATTCCTACCTTTTACTTTTGAAAGAAAAGTGTTTGATTGTTGAAAACATTGATTCATCAGAGTTCACAATTTCAAGTTAACTGATATTGTGGATAATGGAGATAAAAAGAGCACAAAACACTCTGTTATCAATATCAAGCAGGAACAGATGTTTCAATCTCCTTTTTCTTAACTATCAAGGTTTCCAATAAAGCGCTTGATAAAGCAACCGGGTGAGCCAGAAAAAAGTTCCCACTTTTGAAAATTCAGAACACCAAGACTACTTCACAGATTTGAATCATTCAAATTCTAGTTAAAAGTCGAAAAATCGAAGTATTTTTGTGATTTTTCTCGCTGTCCTACCAGCACTAGAAGTATTGGTAAATTCAACTTTATAAAAATTTCATGGATGCAAAATGACAGAAAAAGGGCCTAAAACATTGATCAAATCGAGAAAGGAACTGGTCTCTCAAGAACAAACAGTGGGTCAAAGAAATAACTAATCAGTCTTATATTACATCCTGCAGGATTATCTTTTTGTAAACAATTTGATAATAACTATCAAATTAAGGATTTTGGATTTAGTACTTCCTGATTGATTTATTGTTACAGAGAAATACAAGATTTTAATCCTCCTTTGGAAAGATAAGGGGTGCAATCTATTGCACTCCTTGGAACGAGAAGGTGTGCGCCAAGGCGTGCGAGAGCGATCGCACGCCATTCCCAGTAAGGCCTGGGCTTGGTGCATATTTTCATGGTTGTCCTTCCTGAAATTTCTTATTTCAAAGATTTTATTGTCTTTCATTTGGCTCAAAAATTCTTAACATAATGTAAAAAATTCTTGTCATGTTAATGTGCTCAAGAATTCTTAAGAATTACCATTTAAAGACTTTTGAAGTCTTTCATACCACTTAAGGATTCTAGATCCATGTGAAGAGTTCCTAAGGATTCTTCTTGTCATCTTAATGTGCTGTAGTCTGGTCTGTTCCCAAATTTCAGAATAGACTGACTGTTTTTACATCTCATAGAATTAAATGTAATTCACCAAAAATCAAATGAAAGAGCATCTTCTTCTAAGCATTGAATTTTTCTCATTTTCTGTTCTATTACTGTATGGCAATGCATTTAAAATTGCTGGTTTTCCTATAAAGAGTTCAAATTTCACAATCAACATTTCATTATTCTATATTCTGCTTTTCAGTGCTAAAATATGGATTGAAAGTTGAGCATGGCCATGCACCATGGTACACAGATAACAGATTTTTGATGTGTCTTATCTCAGTCATCTGCATCTTGCCTCTCTGTATACCAAGGAGGTTAAAAGTCCTTAGTTATTCAAGGTTATCAACTTTTGATTTCATTTCTCTTTATATGAGAGGGCCACCAATGAAGCCTGGCTTCCATATACTGAGTAAGCTGTAGTTGCCGTAAGGTTGCCAGTGGCAGTCTTCTGCCATCCTCCGTATGCTATGCCCTAGGTACTGCAGTCGAAAGATTTAAGTGGAAACATCAGAATATTGTGCTGCAGCCAGTGTGGCTGAAGTGCCGTAAGATTGTGGTAACTATGCTGTAACTAAGGAATAGAGTGAATACAATGAGAGACAAAACAAAGGAAGACAATCATTACTGGCGGCTGCCCCAAGCAACCTATTTAAACATGAATTTTCATTGCTGAAGATGCCACAGAGATCAAGAAATGTTTGATGATTCAACATTTTGCAGGTCATTACAGTATCATAACTATGATGGTTGTAGCTGCCGGCAGTTATGGAAGAAATACAGTATCTTCCATATAACTTGAAATGGTTGTGGCATGCTGGCCAGCAGGTAAAGGCTTTGGCAATGCCTGCGGCAGCCTTATAGCACCATGCGGCTATATGGAAACTGGGCTTCATAGATAGAATTTGCGATGCTCATTGCTCTTCTAAGATATTTTCCAGTGTCCTGCTTCATATTCCTTGTTGCTGAATTCCTGACTCCTACACATTTAAGAAAGCCTGGATATGAAGCAGCAGTTTGCAAGGAATAATTTGTGAATTCTTTCTGTTATCTGACAGTTCTTCAATGGCTAACTTATGTAAGAAGGGAAGAGACATGCAGTAGATTAGAAGAAATAAAGAGATATATATACATGTAGTTTTTGGTTGGTTGTAGGTACAGAGCATGATTGTTAATCTTTCAGCAACAGCTCTTTTCTTTGTTATTGATTAATAAGCTCCCTTATTTTGCAGTTTCTTTGGTGGCATTGGTGCAATGTTCATAACAGGGATTGTTGTGTACAAATATTTAGCAAGTGACTTTAAAGCTGCACAGATACATAATCATAGGTATGAAGTTCATCTAATTAGATTCATTACAGTATTTGCTATTCATATCACAGTAGAATTAAACTAAATATACAGTACATAACAAGTCCCATACTTTATGCTGTGGGAAGAAGCATGGAGTCACCTATGGTTTCCATTACTGCATATAGGGCTTACAAATCAAGGCATCTAGTTTCCAAAAGGAAAAACCAAAATCAATCAAAGCAAGAAAAACAAATGCAAAAACAAGCAAGAAAAAAACATGGAAAAAGGAAAGAGAAATAGAGAGCTATGACATTACTCAAGGAAACTTCTAGCAAATCATTTGCTTGGTTCTTTAATTTACCTCCAAATCATTTCTGGTTATATTGTACAGTATGCCTTCATATTGATGCTGAGCAATAAAAATGTTAGATAAAATGATCCAATCATTTTGTGTTGTCCCTTGTGTTCAAAGTATATCTGGTGACATCCTTGTTTTTTGCAGCAAACCAGACAGAAAAGCAAACCTTACAAGTGCCATGGCTGCAGTTCCAGTGATTTGCTTTGGTTATCAGGTAAAGAAATGTCAATTAGATTGCTCTGAAATTAATAATCTTACAACAGCTGTTGTTTCTGACAGTTTATGGCTTAGGTGTCTAAACAGTACTTTTCTACAATTGAAGAAATCAATAGTGAAGAGGTAAGGCATTGAAATGCTGTAGCTATATTTCAAAGTAATCATCTCTGAAATAATTTCAGAGTAATTTGCATCTATTTCAGAAGGAGCTGTCACTGCTCTTCTGCAGTTTGTTTTGAAAAACATTTTTGGAAAAAATCCAGTAAATTTGACTCTTTTCAGAGCAGAAGTATGTGCCAGCTTGGTTTCCATCAAATATAACTCACATCAACATCTAAACCAGCAAGGACAAATCATATTTTTACCTTTACAAAGTTGGGAGATTCTCATCTATTAATTCAAATCCTCAAAGCTAGGTGACAGGAACAAAATATCAGACTTTGAAGTAGAAGTTTTTGTTCCAACATCCCATGCTAACTGACATTAAAGTGCTTCCTTGATTTAGAAGAAGACCATCCCTATTAGCACTCTAGATGAATATGATTTAGAGCAACCTGATTTAGTTTGATTTAGCTCAAGGCTGGGAAGCTTTACTGTCTGTTAAAGAGAAATGACGGAGATATAAGCAACTTAAATCAGGGGCCTGGGCAATCTAAATATAGTCAATTGTATTCCATTGTATCTGATGATCTTGAGAGATTATCAAAACAATTGGACAAATGATGGGAGGTGCCCATCTTTTGTTCTATTTTTAAACTAAATGATACGTATCTGCCATTTGTCTTTAAACTTTGTATCTTAAAATTGTTTTGGGAGTGTGTCATTTGTGATGGCAAAAGGCTCTAAATATATTCTTTTTTGGTATTTTAGTGTCATGTCTCTTCGGTTGCTGTGTATGCTGATTTAAAGAAAAGAAGCATGATCAGATTCTTTGTTGTATGTGTGTTAGCAATGATTGTGTGCACAACAGCATACTCCCTTTGTGGTGCGTTTGGATATTTATCATTTGGAATGGACACAAGCAGTGATATTTTGTTGAATTATGATGCAAATGATCCTTTAGCAAATATTGCAAGAGCAATGGTTATTTTGATCATCTTCTCATCATTTGCAATCATCACATTTTGTGCTAGGTAAGTTGCATTTCATTCCATTTCATTTCATTCATAGGGTTACCCTTCAACAAGGTTGATTTACAAGTGTCTGTGACTAAAAAATAATTTACATTACAATGAACATGACCTTAAAAACAATTTTTTTAAAACTCTATTTACAGCATACAGTTCTACATACAATAACAAACAAGAATTGATAAAAGATAAAAACAAATTGCTACTAAGTAGAATGTTCAAAACTACTCAGTGATGATGCCTGCTTTGAACCAGCTGAGTGGCTATAGTTTTGCAGGAAAAACATCTTTGTCCATTTGCATGATGTGTTATATCTTCGTTGCTTCCAGTTTTTGTTAGATAACATGATAACTTTATAAATAGGACAGTGGCTTGATACTGTAATTCGGACAGCAGGCAGTTAATAGCCTGCGTGCAGACTCTACTGATCCCTTTTCAGACAGGTTCTCCTCTCTCCTCTCTTCTACTGGAGGAGAACCTCTCTGAAAAGAAATCAGTAGAGTCTGGACGCAGGCTAGCAGTTAACTGCCTGATGAATTTCGGGCAGCACAGTTTTATGAAAGGTTTATTGTTTATTAGCCAATCACTGACGTTTATGAGCGAAATCGAAAGTCAAAATCCCCATGATACTGTTTCAAACAGTATACGATTCAATTACTATGAATATAGTGGTACCATAGAGAACACTCCTAAAGCACCGACAAGCACAATAATCGTTGGAATTGTCGCATTGCTTAGCTTTAACACTTGCCTAGAGAAGATTTTTATAAAGATTTGAAAAGGTTTTGCTCTTTGTTACAGAAATATTGAAAGCTTTTTCGCTTTTTGTTGTTATGGAAGCTTGCACTATAAAAATGTATTGCTGGAAAAAAATAAACAAGTATGAAAACGTTGGAATTTTTTAATCCCCTGCTTTTTGCTCGGTCTAAAAGATGTAACAGGAACTATGAATAAACCTTCGATTAAATTTTGGGTTTCAAATTTTAAGGAGAATACTTAGATCAATTCCAACATCTGGCAGAGTATTTTGACATCTTGATGAAATCTTGTAAACAGCTTTATCAAAAATATGAAACAGGAATTTTAGGTGCCAATTCATTTATTTCATAAGCACCTTAGTATGTTGAGAAGCATAAAATGATAGCATCTCCACAACATGGACAAGGGAAGCACTTCATAGTTTGCTTTTATTGATACCAAATGTTTGTATGTTTATTTTTCAAAATTCAAGAAGATTTGGATGAAGTCCTGAAAAATTGCAAGTGAAAATAATTTGCTCTTCGTGAAAAACCACTAGGCCTACATCCCCCCCCCCCCATCACAGAAAATTCACTAGCATTTGCCATTTATTCAGCATACCCTGGATAACAGCAGATGATAGTTTTTAAAACAAGCTTTTGATATCGGTGTGATTGCTTTTCACACAGGTTCGCACTGTTATCGTGCAATTCTTGAAACTGAGTTTAGTTCTTACACGACAACACGACAGGACATGCTAAAATTTTGATCGCTGTTTATGTCATTGACTTTTTATGTGATTTACTTATCCCCAAAGAACTGCAGTAGAAGACATCGTACTAAAATGGCGTGGCCTTGGTCCAGATGAAGCAGAAAGAAACGAAAGATGTCGAAGATTATTTGAAACGTTTATTTGGTTTGGATCATGCCTCCTATTAGCTGCAGTTATACCAAATATTGGCATTGCAATTGCTCTGATTGGTGGGATCGCTGCTTTGTTTATCTTTGTATTTCCAGGTGATTATTTTTATTCGTTTACTCAGCAGTTTGAAGTAGCCTGAAATTTCAGTCAACTTGCCGGATGACCAAAAAAATACTTCATGAGATAGATCATAACTAGTCATTTGAAATTATCAGTTATTGGCAAATGCTTTGTATCACCGTTTAGAAGAAGGGTTTGGCTATCACTTGAGATGCTGCATGGTCATTGTTAGCTATGATTTCCGTCCGAACAGCCAGGTTGAAGAAAGATTTTTAATCGGAAATTCCTCATTTGGAGCGAAATGATTGGCATCATTGTCCAGACAACATTTGTGAAAACTTTACGTAGAGATAGATTGGAAGTCGCCCGAAGAATTTGTTGTTTGCCAAATGATCGACTTCCGTTCTTTTTCAAATTTCTTGCAAATTTGGAATTTGAATTTTTCACATCTTGCAATACCTACTGGACTGGAAAAGGAGAGGGAAGTCTGAAAAATGAACGAATAACTGTATTTTTCTAACTGATTTGGATTGAGTAGTATCCACCGTTCCTGTTGCTGTGGGAGAAGGAATCTTCTAACGTCAGGTATACACCGTTCCCGTTGCTGTGGGAGAAGGAAATTCTACGATCACGTTACTGCTCTAGAAGCAAATTTTCCGTTGACCTTGACATAGTTCCTCTCGCACAGTAACGTAGGAGAAAGATAATAAAACTTCAGAAAATTATTCCTTCACTTACCACCATGCCATTTTGAAATTTCAAATCAATTCTACCATGTTGATATTTTGACGATTTTCTTTCAGGAATGTGCTTGCTACAGTCGATGAATGTTGGCCGAAGAATATTAACTTTTCGCGATAAAATACTCGTCATTATTGCGTGTACTTATATCGTCGTTGGAGTATTTATATTTGGAGAAAATACGACTTTAGCAGTAGGTAAAGATATTAAAGTAAATGGTAGGTCACTTTATTAGCAATTTCAATTCATGTACAAAGTACGTGAAGTAGATAATAGGCCTTTCAGCTATCCTAAGAGAGTATCAAGATCGAGGGATTTTTTTTACGTTTTTGTAGGAAATGTTCGATTGATTGGCGTTTCGTTTGATTCATATTTTTGAAGGATAGCTAAAAGGTCAAAATAGATAATTTTTAAGGGATCTTGGGGTTTTCTCAATACTAAAAGGCACTTCGTTTCCTTACCATTCTGAATGCACTCAGGATTGTCTCCTTTCCACGACTTGCTCGGGAGGAAGATCGCTACCTCAAAGAAGTTTTGTTTTAAATTCTTTTGGCCCTTACGAAACTTTGTCTCTATCCGTAAAACTGTGGAGGCTTTGGAAGCTTGCTTTAATTGAAACCCTCACAGCGAAATATATTGCATTTTCAGCTACAGGGACGTGGAGTCTTGTAACTATAAAAGGCAAATATGCAAATATTAAGCTAATGAAATATGAGCGTAATTTATTGAATGGCACGAAATTGTGTTTCATCTTGGTCGGACAAAAATGATGACCGATTTTAGCAAAATATATTTCTTTTTGCGACTAACTTAGCTTTGTGCTACGAATTTATATGTGCTTTGTCAAAAGAGGCTGCACAAGATTATAATAAACGAAAGGTCAACTTTCATTTGTTTAGGCGAAGCACCCGAAACTTGTGACTCGAAATCCAGCTGTTTCTCCACAATCGTGGATGGTAGAAAAACTGAATGCGTTAGTTAATTATACGGAGTTTAGATTAAAGTATGGGCATGGCTATGGGTAACGTCTGTTTCATCCAGCATGCCTTGCGCGTGTCGTCTCTTGGTTTGCCTTTGTTGTCACCATTTTCATGGGCCATGAAAATAGCGACAAACAAAGGCCAGCCAGGAGACGACACGTGCAAGGAATGCTGGCTGAAACAGACCCTTTAACCAGTGGCGTGGCCAGGAGAGGGTATGAGGGGGCAATTGCCCTCCCACTTTTCAAAAATTGGCAAGACTTGTAATTGTAAAATGCATTAAAAATTTCTTGGTATACCTTTCCCTCCACCTGTCCCAAATGTTTTAAGTATTACGATAACATGGACATAACTTCGAGGTTAGACTAATATGTTTTTATTGCTTTCTAACATAGACGCAGAGCTTGAGCGTTTTGATTATATCTGTTCCGTCAGTAATGTCGATTTTGAAAAGTTTATACTACAACCTCCGAAAATATATTAGTTGACTTGTACTAATTTTATTGTAACAGATTGTAATTTGCGTGGCTCCCTTAGAATTCAATGTGTGTTTGTTGATAGCAATTTTGATAGACATTATGCTAAAGATACCGGTCAGGAACTTTTACCATAGTGCATTGCGTTTTATGATGCATTGCGATGGATGCAATTGTAGTTTAGTTTAGTTTTATAAGTATTTTATGGGAGGGTTCGCTGAACACTATTATTAATGCGGGATGGCTACGCTCTCCAGTTAAACTTGAAATATGAAATGCGGTTCCATTCAAGAACCCTGAACAATCCTATCAGAATTCTGTTAAAAAACGTAATGCATCTTAGTAAACAGTTTCATGCTGCCATCTTTAGCGCAATCGTGTGGTGTAAACAATTAATGAATGTTCTGTTTTGCATAAAACTTCAGAAAGAAAATAGACATTTTTTAAACGTTCTTTCTCATTCTGGGAGGGGGCGGTCGGTTCTATGTCCGTTTCAAGTCCGTTCTTAGGTAGGAGGCAAAGGATCTTCGTAACACAAAAATGTCTAAAAAGACAGCTTGCATTGCACTATGCACACAACGTTGCAACGTTTCCACAAATTATGGTCTTCTGGAGGTTGCTTTTCGGCTTATGCCACCTTTTATAATCTGCAGGGCCTCAAGACAAAGCTCCAGCTCGTTCGTAGCCATAAAAATATAGTCATTCATGATTCCGGATCGTGCCTTTGTTCCTCGAATCTGAACGTGCTGCAGCACAATTTTTGGGGAAATATGCGAAAATTTGCTGAGCAGTCTGGGCTTAATACTCGTGAACTACAACAACAACAACAACATGGATTTTTTAGCTTTTCATATCTCGCACACTTGCCTTGGAACTAGCCAGATGCCAAATAAACTTCCTTCTTGTTATTTCGCCACAAATCACTGTCTTGCAGGGCCTTGCATGAGCAGAGACGTAGGAATCATCTCAAACTTGGGGGGCACGACTCTTCGAGGGCACTTTTCCTAAGAAAAAAAGGACATTTTCTGAGAAAAAAAGGGGCACTTCTTTGTTTACTGCAAAATCTTGGGAGTACGTGCCCCTAGTGCTCCTCCCGGTTCCTACGTTTATGTGCATGTGCCAACTCTTGTTGGCGGCCATTTTCGTGGACCATGAAAAAGGCGACGACACTGGGATAACAAATGTATTCACGAAGCATACCGGTTGCAACTGACATAAGATGGAATTTGGATTTGGTATTTGATGCTTTCCCTGGAGGAGGATTCTTTGAAAGAGAGGCTGTGATTTGCTTGCGTTCTTTGAACCGAATGACTTCCGTGTTGTGAAGGTCAAAGGTTTTAGCTTTCTTTCCAGTCAGATGATATGCTGATCACTGGACTTGGGAAGTGTAACGAAACAAACAATCATCGATGAGCAAAATGCAGGCAGTAAAAGAGCAATTAGACGGTTTTAGAGGTAGTAAAGATGAAGATAAAAGAGCCATTCTTCCATTTCATCAGCAGTCAGCACCAGTACTACACAATTCAATTTCTTCCAGTAAAGAAGATTTTCAAGATGATGAAAAACAACAAATGGCCTACTCATCTCATCACATTGACATCACAAGACCAATGATGGTTATTGGCATCAACTGTCACTTTCTTAAACAGTGCCTTTGTTCAGATATTATTCTTAAGCTCCTTGTATGTGCTTGCTATGGCATCCTTCCATCCTTCTTCAAGAATCACACAAAAAAGCGTCGATGTTCGTTCATAACAATCTTCCTTATACTCTTGCAATGGGTTACTTTAATGAGCTATATCTACTTCATCAGTACATACTGGAATGACGAGAAATATGGTCCTATCATGCCTCGTGAAGCAAAATTCATAAAAATGGGATTGGTTGCCTCCTGTGCATTTAATCTCACACTTGGTGCATGGTTTCTTTATTCCAAGTCAACTTATTTCAATAAATGTGGCGAAGAGGGAATTTCTGTCATACCCCAGGTCAAATTTTCCCTTTCCGGCACTGGCAATCAAAACATGGATGTTCCCCTCACACCAAAAGATTGGCTCTTTACTAATGTTTTTCTGCTTTTTGGTTTCATCTGTAGTTCAGTAGTAATTTTTGTTGACTTCCAATACAATATTTTCCTAGATTGCTCTCACATGCATGATTTTGTAACGAAGTTATCCCAACCTCGAAAACTTCATTATCATATCTCAGTTTCGATGGAGTTCTTTGGTTTCTACGCAACCATTTGCACAATTTGTATCTATCATGCTTTAACACGGGATCTTATCCGTCATATTGATGCCACAGAGAAATATATTTTAACCACCGCAAGGGATAGAGATGATTTCCAGGAAGCAATTGACACATTGCAGAAGTATGATGAGAAATTGATGCAGACAATAAAATGGTGGTTTGCTGTCCACACTCTTTTCTTCACTTTGTTGATCGTTGCAATCATTGTCGAGTGGTTAAAAGTTTTTGAAGTAGATATCCTGAAAAAGGACAACTTGTATCATTTTATTTTTGCTCAGATCAGTGGATCATTCTTTATTGCATTCAAGTTTGCATTCCCCTTTCTATCTGCAAGTTGTGTCACTTCAAGATACACCAAGTTTTATTGCAGAATCGCAAGACGGTGCATGATTCCAAATTTGCCAAGATTATCGATACTTCACGATAATTCTGGGGTTAAACTGATCGGCGTTCGAATCACTACAAAACTTGCAGTACTTGCATTTATGTGTAGTTTTTTAGGTGCACTGAAGTTTATCACTGGATGGAAAGATTTTTAAAATGATTCTTCTCTTTTGAATGTTTTTGTCGCTAATTTAATGTGAGTTTTGAATCACTTTGGTCGTTACAGCTTTGTTACGCTTTCATTTGATACTCCTTTATTCCCAGAGTTATTTGTCATTTCTCATGCAAAATAACGTAAGAACTAAAAGTAATTCAAGGAAAACTGTGGTCTGGGACACTTGCTTCACCGAGGTTCGATTGTGCACTGGGCGTCGCCAGCCAGAAAAAGTTAAGGTGGACTCGGTGACAAAATAAGTTCTGAAAGCTTTGTCTCTAGCAATTTTTACACCATTTTTGTCAAGAATTGATAAAACTCTGAAAAACTGGGGTTTGCATATCTGCGTCAGTCCATCCTGCCCACCCCCTGGTGACGCACTTGACTGTGAACCTGGCTGCCCAGGACGACCAAGAGGCAAGCTTTTTGACACCTGATGAAGAGTGACGCTCGAAACGTTGTGTGATGTCATTTCTCATGTACAAAGTCGTACTTTACAAATTAATTGATTACAAGCTTTTTCGATATCTGGAAACAGGAATCTGCCAGCAGCTACAAAAAGTAGTGATTGAGATGCAAAAATGGGCAAGATATTGCTTTTTTGTCATATTACGAAATTTGGTTGGCCCAGGTTGATATGTGTCCCATCTTCGCCTCTTTTTGGCGTTCGTTCAGAATTTTATCTCAAATTTCATGATAACTTCATGAAGTACCATGACGCGATCGTTTGACAACAAAAGAACAGGACTGTTGTTGGCGGGAGCTGATGAGAGAGAGAAGAGGAGAAGCGGTGGCTGATATGAACAGATTGTTATGGTTGTAAAACATTGCCCCGACTGTGATAAAACTGTAAGCATATTTAGTTATTATTGTCTAACTGATTTTGCACATCCTGAAAAAGTTTTCACTGAGTGTTGCGTGCGGAAATGCCAAAAAAGCAGTGCGAATTAGGCCGACGGCGTCTTAGATAGATCGGTGGGAGTAATCTGACAGTAAAGCTTTGCAATGTTTCAAAGTTTGCAAAGTCACAAAACCAAGCTGAAGCCAATGGTTATGGTTGGACCCCTAATGAAGCTGTGACCATAATCATAGAACATGAAAATAAATGAATTATTTGAGCAACTTATTGTTTACTATCCAATCCACAGGCATACTACCCATATAGGCATAAATCATAATAGATATCACTACAATCCTGGACAAAATATTTGGAACAAAGGTGTGTTTCCATTTGCTATCTTAAATTCCTCTTATTCAATTTTTACCACCCCCTTTTACCACCGAAACAATGTTGTTTGAATCAGTGGCGGAAATTCAGCTTTTTGAGTGGAGGGGCAAGAGCCATCAATTTTCCGAGTCGGGAGAAGTGCTTTTCCTCGATGTATTATGCTGAAAGACCTGACGTAAATAGGGTCCTTAAATGTGCTAAGAGAATATGTATATCAGATTTTACAACTATCTAAAGTTGTTAGAAAAAGACAACGACATACCATAAGGGTAAGTCGAACAGCTTTCAGGAATCTGGGGGCGAAACCCCCAAGAAAATTTTTTAGGACACACCCTCTACTTTTGCTTAGAATGCATGTCGTGACCCAATTTTTACCGGTATTGAATGTGGATTTTGACAATTTTGTAACAATTTTCTGCAGAGTAGCAGCCCCATGAAATTCTTTGAGCATGAGCAAACACAATTTACTTTCGCTAAGAAGACCTCTTGGATCCCTTATCTTGCAAGTGACAAACTTGAATATTTGACGAGTATTAGTAGCTACTTCTCAAACGAATTTTGCAGAAAGAACATCTACTTTGACTTGAAACGCTTCTCGCCATCCAATCATTGCCTGCTCCAAACATAGACATGGAAACGTCCTAAGGAAAATTTTGAAAATTCCAGCCTTTACATTGGCTTAGAACGCCGCTCCCAATCACCAGAAATTTCGATACTGTACCAAAACTATACCCTACCACTTTCTTCACGTTATGAAAGGAATGTTAGTGCACAAAAACTTAAAAATATGTTGCAGATAGAGCGTGAGCATTTGGTTTGTTCATTCAAAATAGAAACTCTTTGCTTCTCCTTCTCAACGGCGACTCGTTTCTTCATTGCAGTTTCGATCCCACCTTCGAAATTTCCGACTTCTACGGCAAAACTTTCCGAGTATTGTTGAATTGGGGGGGCAGTTGCCCCCCCCAACCCCCCCATAATTTCTGCCACTGGTTTGAATACATATGACACCCGCGAGCTGAAACAGATCAAATCAACATTATATCGGGGGAAAGGGGGGTTGTTAATTTGAAATTGTAAAATTTTAGGTTGTCCCAATATATTTTGTCCAGGATTGTAGGCCTCACTAGGCTACCTGCATTATCGAGGGAAAGGTTGAGGGAAATTGAAGAAGAGGAAGGCCACTAATATCATGGGCAAGTGACAATGTAAAATTGTTTGGAGGAAGTTTGGCTGATGCAGTTCATCAGGATGTTGACTGAGAAGGATGATGGTGTGCACTGGTAATAATGGCCACAGCAGCAAGCGCCTTGAGCACCAAAAGAAGACGTACTACCCATTTCTTAAAATCTAATAAATAAGGGAAAACTCACAAATCAATTTTGATATGCCAAATGTTGGTCTGACATTTAGGATTTAACCCCCTGCCCCCTATTCTAAACATCAGGTCAACTATCCTCCAAATTTTCTGATGAATGCGTTTTTATGATTTTGAGTTTTATTGGTGTCTGCATGCACAGCCTAGCCCTGGCCCATTTGAATGCTATGTAAGATTTAGGTTCAAGCTGTTCAATTTCCAATAAAACAAAGAGGCTATCTAAGCTGATTGCACTGCAGATCAGAGGATTTCTAACCCAGGTTCTAACTGGTTGGATTAATTCATCAAAATACAAGAAATCCTAATGCAAAGTCTTTCTTATCTTTCTTTAAGTTTACACAAAAGAAAGACTGTATGCAGACTAGCTGTAGAAGAGAACATTGCGATTTCTTAAATTTTGATTATGGGAATTTTCTTCGTAGAGCTACTGTTTATAGGCATCTTTCCATCTACATACATTTAATTAGTAAGGCCCATAAGGCATCATAATGTTAGAGATCAACACATCACTTGTGCACACCAACAATGAATCATTGTGGAAGTGAAAAAGATAAGATTGAAAATCATCCTCAAATCCAGCTGAAAAAGCTAATAGACAGTTAACTATTTTTTCTTCAGCTAGCTGTTGCCTACAAAACATGCCCAGGCTGTGGTTATGTATTTCAAGCAAAGAAGCCACCTTCAACTAGATCTTCAGAAAGTAAGCATTTTTCCTTGAATCAATGAAGTGGATTATTCAAGAGATTTTGACATCAAAAAGCATCAAAAAGCAAAAAGCAATTTTGACATCAGGTTTCCCAGCCTGGAAAATATGGCTTTTCCATCCATTTTTCTTCTTTTAGCCTTGAGGCTTATCACATTTGAGATGTCAGTGTGAAGCCCCATGTGAAGTTCCATAATTTTCTGTCATGATGGTTCCATTCCCAGCAGCAAGCACCAATCTTTCTAACTAATCATTATGCCCTAGAGATCAATTCAAAATTCAAGAACAAAATGCATTTTTATTTGTTAAAAAAGTTATCACCCTCATCTTTTGTGTCTTAAAATTACAGCCCCCACTCATGGAAATAGATGAATAATTTCATTATGCCAGTTGATGAATTTGATTCAAAAAAACTTATTTTATTCAGAATTTAAAACAGTGTTTCTTGATCATGATGTCTTGGATGTTTTGAATATGAGTTGTTGCATGAATTACTTCTATGTTGGCCACTTATGAGAAGTTTTCAAGTGAAAGCTAAGATAAAGTGATATGCTATCTTTTGTAGAGAAAGAAACTATTCTAGAAGATCGTCTGAGACCAGAAAGAAACAAGAAAGAGACTCACAGAGTTGCTGAATTTGTATATCATGGTATAGTGAAGCTTCCGGCATCTAGTGAGCTTGAAAGTACAAGCCAAGGAAACCAGACTATCACTGAGCAAGTGGCTGCAAATACAGAAAGCATTAGACTTGACGATATCAAGACAGCACAACAAGAATCAGAGATGAATAATGATTTCAATAAAGTTGAAGGGAAAGATCAACAGGCACAGCCAGAAAATCCTAAATCAATGGTAAATAAGATTTGCCACTAACTGTAATTTTTGTCTCAGCTTAGGTCAAAGATGTTAATTTTAGCAAAATATATAGATGGATATGTACTCCTTAAGGATACCAATTCAATGCAATAACTTTGCAGATTCAAAGGGCAATTGCTAACCATAATGTGTTGTGCAACCAAAGTCGACTTCTTTGTATTATCTGAAAGTTGTTTTGCTTTCATTTGATTCACAAAAGATCATGGTCAACAATGGGTCTTTAAATTAGCTTTTCTACCAAAGTATATACAGCCTTTTAAGTTACAAGCAATTTTGTTATTTTTATTGTTTGTTGAAAGGCCCCTTGAAAATAGCCCCTGGTGCAATGCAACTTTCTCTTTAGATTTTAGAAACTGGATTATGAAAGGAGTAATAAACAGAATGAATTGAAAGCTTTCCTATCATGTTATAAACTTCATCCTTACTTTACATTTGTAGCCTCCAGTTAAAAAGCGTGGTAGACCAAAGGGTTCTAAAGATAAGCAGAAAAGATTACCAAAAGGCTACAAGCAATTAAAATTAGTCAGAAACTTAGAAGGCACAGATGCAGAATGGGCAATCAAGGATAGAAATTCGGTGAGTGAAATTGATAAACTTAACAATAGACAAACCCTTAAGTGATTTTGCTAAAGAAGCTGGATCAAGCGTTAATTTGTTACATTCTTCATACGCGTGATTGATCAAATGGCATCAGAGCTTCTATCACTATTGTGCAAATCTGAGATCATTTCTTAGTCCTATTTGCAGTCAATCATAGTATAGAGTACTGACATCTCTTTGTAGTCAGATAGGGAGTATCCGTGTCCATATTGATTACCTGTCCCTAAAAATGTGGACCTTGATGGCTCAAAGATGTTGAAGTATTCGGTTTGATTTATCAGGTGTTCAGACTTTGAAACTCTGAAGGATCGATGAACAAATATTTCATAAAGACGAGGAAATTTTGTATTAGACCGTAGTTTTGTGGAATTCGACTCATGTAGATTCGTTCTGCTTCAAAACGACGGTGGAAGTTCTTTAGAACCAGGGATTCATATGAGACGGATGCTTATTTTGTTGTGGCTCCTATCGAATCAGTAGGGTAGGTCATGGACTGAAGCCGTTACTAAAATCATTCAGAAGGCAAACTATTGATGGCTGGAATGGTTCTGATCTTTGTTGAGTTGGCACTTAACCAAACCATAATAATAAATGCGCTGTGAAGCCTGACCCTGGCGTCTAATGGAATCAACAGGATAATCGTAGGTACTCCATTGTTGTATGCAAGTCTTTACTGAAAATTTTTAGATGGCCAACCGTTGTTGACAGGAATGGTTCTGATTTTCATTGAGTTTGCAGTTAACCGAACCATATTATTAGACACGCTTTAAAAACCCGGCACAGTGGGCCCACAGGTGGAAATTTGGCGAAGACGAATTTTTTTCAAACATTAAATATTATACATATAAAGAAAGCTGAGATTCAGGGCTATTCAAAGCTTTTTAAATTTTTTGTTTATCTATTTTCAACAAACAGCTACATTAATTTGGAAATGAACAAATTTGTCATGAACGGCAAATATTGGAAAATAAGTGAAATTTCTCAAACATACTGAAAATGCTCTAATCCAAACTAAAATTTGCTTGCAATGTATTAAGGTTTAAAGAATATCAACTACAATATCATAAAATGTGGTCTGCTGTTCATAATCATGAAGATTTTCCTCCAAAATCATGAAAATAGTCGCAAAATGGTTGATTTTTAAACATCTTTGTCGTCATTTTTTCGCCTTTTTTTCAAAAACTATGAATGGACTAATTGTAAACCATATATTTTTCTGAAAATATTGATCACCTGTGGCAATGTGCTAGCTGGTTTATTATTAGTCCATTCATATTTTTTAAATGAAGTTCATTTGAATTTTACTGTTAGAAATCATTATTCAAGTCTGTTGGCCCCAGACCCCTTTAAAATTTACCAAACTGCAATTTTTTTACGTTTCTGAATTCACCTTAAAAATACGCTTCAAATGAGCTATAAACCAGCTTTGGATTTTTTGTCCTTCTTAAAGCTATATTCGATTTTCAGATTTTTGCGCAAAATGCCCAAATATGGTACATTTGCTCTAATTTGGTTCCAGGCCTACAATTGTCACTCAAAATTAACTTTTTAGGGTCTCTACATCCATCTTACAATATCCTTCAAGCCATGTATGTAGAAAATAAGTTTTATTTCCTTCTGCAAAATATCATGAAATTTCCAAAAATCAGCATTCTAGGCCCACTGTGCCCGGGTCTGGTGTCTAATGAAATCAATAGGATAGGTTTTCCATTGTCAGATGTAGCTCTTTGCTCGAATCATTGAGAGTACATACATTCAAAATTACTTCGCGAGAGTAAACCACAGCCAGTGTACTCGTGCCAATACAAAGAATATCATTTTGCCTAAAGTCAAATCTGAAACAGGAAAGAAGGCCTTTTCCTTTCAAGGAGCAAAAGTTTTCAATAAACTAACAGACGAAATGAAAACTGAAACTTCAATTTTGCGATTTAAGACTTTCTGTAAAAATTTTAACTTTGACTTTTAGCTTTTATGTTTTTATTGTATATTGCTATTTTCTGTTGTAATTAGGTTTGACAGGTCCTTGATTGATAACAGCGCATTGTAGCTGAACAAGCTTAACCTGTATAAATATGATATTATTATTATTATTATTATTATTATTATTATTATTATTATTATTATTATTATTATTATTATTATTATTATTATTATTATTATTATTATTATTATTTCTTTTGATTTCGGCTGTATACAATCTAGCTGCCGGGGATCATCCCGATACCTGAGGCAGCAAGAGGGTTTGTTATTTGCATGCTAACATTGATATGCACTTCAGCGTTACAGTTATTTGCTGTTCAGATCTTTAGATTGACAGTGCTTTGCGAAGAAGGTGGGTAGTACTTGTAAGTACTATTTTTTGTATTTCTTGCAAGTTTGGTTCTCCAGGGATTGCATTAAGATGATTTTGGATTCCCTTTTTCACCATCCCAAGTGCGCCAACTACGACAGGTACAATAGTTGTTTTAAGGTGCCACATCCGTTCTATCTCAATTTGAAGGTCTTTGTACTTTGATAACTTGTCAAATTCTTTGACAGAAATATTTCGATCTGTAGGAATTGTCATATCGATGAGGAGGCATGTTTTGCTCTTATGGTCTTTGATGACTATATCTGGTCGGTTGGCTTGGATAGCTCTGTCCGTGTTTATTGGAAAGTCCCATAGTATCGTTGTGTTTTCTCCTTCTACTACTGGGGGAGTTTTATGTTCATACCATTTTTCAGCGTGCGGAGTATTATAATGCTTGCAGATTTTCCATTGTAAGTATTGTCCCACTCGATCATGCCTATTCTTATATTCATTTGGTGTAAGAACAGAGCATCCTGACACTAGGTGATCTATTGTTTCATCATATTGATCACAAAATCGACATTTAGGGTCAGCCCCGTTTTTCGCTATTTTGGATTGGTAATTTCTGGTGAACAAGCTTTGGTCTTGCGCAGCCATTATAAAGCCTTCCGTTTCAGCCTTCAGACCCGTTCCTCGCAACCATTGATGTGTTTTGTCTTTATCGACATCAGCTTGTTGACTACGTTTTGGATACTGACCGTGAAGAGGTTTGCTTTCCCATTTTTCTTGTATTTTCTTCAGTCCTTCTTGTTTGGCTTTCTTCTTTAGGTTCTTAGCTTGTAGTGTACAAGGTAATTCTTCGTTTGTTGTTGCTTCGATGTTTAGTTCAGAAGCAAACTTATTACTTTCTTTCTTGATTGAATGCATTTTTTTCCCTTGCTCATGGATATTTACTAACTGTAGCATCCAGTCCGTGGATGTTTCAAGGTATTTCTGTAAGCCAATTGTTGTCGTTTTCAAGCTTAGTTCTAATTGTATCATCCCCCTGCCCCCTTCCTTCCTTGGGATGTATAGTCTGTCTACGTCAGCCTTAGGATGATGCATCCGGTTGCATGTCATGAGTTTCCTGATTTTGACATCGATCTTCTTGATATCAGATATGGTCCAGTTGATTATGTTGAAGCTGTACGTAACTACAGGAATGGCTAACGTGTTTATGGCTTCTATGCGGTTCGCAGAGTTATTATTATTATTATTATTATTATTATCTTATGCTCCTGCTTTAAGCACTGGCAGTTCTAATAACCGAATTTACATCCCAAGGAAGCGGGTCAATACCCTTGACCAAGGGTCCCTTGGGGTCATTGTCCTTTAGTACTCAAGTACTTTTCTTAATATCCTGGCTGTTCCTAATAATGTCGTCTTCTGTAAGAGTGCTGTATTCACTGTGATATCCAGTTTTTCTAACCATTCATCCAGTTTCTTCGTTATACTTCCGAGTGCACCAATAATCACAGGTACAACTATCACATTTCTCATGTTCCAAATCCTCTTAATTTCTCTTTTCAAATCTTGATATTTCTCCACTTTCTCTTTTTCTTTGTCATTAGTCCTACTATCACCTGGCACCGCAATGTCAATGATGATGCATTTTCTCTCACCTTTAATCACAACAACTAGGTCCGGTCTTCTAGCTTCAATTAAATGATCACACTGAATATTAACATCCCAAAGTAGCTTTACCTCGGCATTTTCCACTACACCCTCAGGAGAATGCTCATACCATTTTTCCGTCCTTTCAATATTGTATTTCTTGCATAAATGCCAATGCACAATCCTCGCAACGTTGTCGTGCCTTCGTTTGTATTCTTTCTGTGCCATCTTCTTGCACTCACTGACAATGTGATGTACAGTTTCGCCCTTCTCTTCACACATCCTACAAAGTGGTGACTCTGCTGATTTGTCAATATGGTGTTTAACATAATTTGTTCGGATAGCCTGTTCTTGCGCTGCACATAAATTATTATTATTATTATTATTATTATTATTATTATTATTATTATTATTATTATTATTATTATTATTATTATTATTATTATTATTATTATTATTATTATTATTATTATTATTATTATTATTATTATTATTATTACATACAAACCGTTGATGATAACTGATATGAATGGCTGCGATTTTATGTGAGCTGTTTGCGTTATGTCTAGAGCATTAAATGATTATAGTCATTTCGCAAGGTGTTGCCAATGCTTCGGAAATATAATTGCACAAGATGGGAAATAAAGTGTGAAACACGGGTCAACTTTATCTCTACTTCACATCTTCTTGCATCAAAAAGACTGTTTGTTCAGCATTCCTCCTAATCAAATGTTTACAGAATATGAATACTATTGCGAGCTGGTTCTGACTATGTTTTAAACCGCTCTGCGTGAGATAATTCGACTTTTTTCGTGAAAATAGTTGTTTATTTTAAGGTTTCTCAGTAATTGTTACTGATCTTATTTTCAGTTATCACAGAACGATTCAAATGCATCGTCGTCGGCAGATGACAAAGATTCAAGATCGTTTAGAAAGAGAGGCCGACCGCGAGGATCTAAGAATAAACCATCTTTGTCACCTTTATTCTATGCCGAAGACTTCGACGATTTTGATAGCGATGAAAAAGACGATGCTTGCAATCCGACTGAAGAAGGATTTTATATCCCAGCTGACAAGAAGGAGAAATTTTCACTTATTTTAGATGATATCAATCATAGAATACTCGGGCAGACTTTTAGAGTTTAGTGGAAAGAGCGTGGGGAAGCTTTCAGAGTTTTTAGAGAGAGCACACCCTTGGGCAAGATTTTGGAGTGGAGATACACACCCTTGGACAGACTTTTACAGTTTTGGGAGAGAGCACATACGTAGGTAAACTTTCAGAGTTTAAAGGAGAGAAAACGGCTTTAAAGTCTTGGGAAAACTTTCAGTGTTTATAAGAGAGAGGATACCCCCCCCCCCCCCCTACCCGAACACTGAGAAAGAGGACACAACACCAACGAAATCTTCGGTTGAATTTTACTGCTAAATTTTGTAATCTTCTTTGGATCCTTGAGTCAGATTTCATAATTTCGAAGGAGAACAGTTGTGCTTACTTTAAAGTTAAGTTCACAACACGATCTTGAATTCTTAGCAGACTTTTTAAGTTTAAAATAGAGAAAAAAACTCTTGAGTGCTTGGGATGCTTTCATCGAGCGTTCCAGAAAAAATGCCCGCCCCTCCTTTGTTTTGTTGCCCAGTAGACCTGACAAGCAGTTATGTGTGGAATATCAAAGACCTTTTTTGATAGTCATAATCCTGGAGATTTAATTCAAACTTGATGTAAACCCAAAATCTTCATATTCTGATCAAGAATAGGGCTATTTATCATCTTTTAAGTTTCAGAAAGAAATCATAGTCGAAAGAAGGTGCTCAGGTGGTAGCCAGTGGACAAATTGGGCGGTTCACAGCTCCCAAGCCCCGGGGGGGGGGGGTACTCCCATTGTGGCCTAACAGGGGGGTCCAGTCAGTTTGAGGGTCTTACCAATTGGCTACCAAATGGCCCTTTTTGTCAACCACATACTACCAATTAGGGGTATTCTAAGATTCGAAGCCATTTACTATGTTTCAACCCGGTACGCTCCTAGGCACACCAATTTAGTCATTACAGCATCAATAATTAATGAATTTTGAAAAATTTCTTCCTTTGTTCCATCAGTTTTTCAATAAAACATCTTGAAAACCGTAGAGAATTTTCATCTCTAAATGCTACCAAATGACCCAGTTTTCAGGTTCATGAACTACCATTTGAGGGTTTTTGTAAAAAGATACTACCATTTGAGGGTATTTTTTCAAAATTTTTGCTTTGACCCTCTTTAGCCCTGAGTGGACCCCCCTGTCAGGCCACAATGGGTACCCCCGGGTCCCAAGCCCGCTTACAGGCTACCCATTCGTAACAATGAAAAAGAACCCATAAGTAGATATTGTATCGAAACCATGGAAGGTGGGCAGGCAGGCAGGAAATGATGGGCTAAAACGCGCCCCTATGTTTGTGCGCAGAAAGTTTAGTTGGAAAAAAATTTCGCTTGACATTTCACATTGCAAACTAGTCAGGCAAGATTCAAAGAATTATACTTTAATGGTACATCAATTGTTGTACTTCAATTATACTTTATTTTGTGCATCTAAGATTCAGGTAACGTAAAACGGTGATTCCTAAGTCTTATCCGAGTTGTGTTGTAATGTTTTATGATATGTACTTGAAGCAGAGAGTCGTTTATTTAGAATAATTAGAATAGATTTAGAGACTACTTATGTTTATGTTGTTGTAAATGTTCAACTTGTTTGTATCTAGAACCATGTTTTTGTACCGCAGAACTTTATTCTACTATTTTTCGGCGTTTAATGGAATTTTTTTTTTATATATATTCTCATAAAATTTACAAAGACAAACAATTACAAACCAAAAGCTAAGGGAGCATGGAAATATATAACAACCCTAAGACTTACACTTAACATGGAGACACAAATATTACAACAAGTTACAAGGTATTAAGCTACAAAAATAATTAATTAGAGTGGTGTTGCCTATCCTGCCCGTCACAATTTTGAGTAAATCCTCACAAGGAGTCTCAAAGAAGAAAGCAAGTATACCTAGGTTCCTTGCTAATCTGCCAAGTTTTAATGGAATCCCGGCTAAATCGAAATAAGTTGTTTTTAAACATGATATTTGCAAAACTTATTCTATTTTGACTTCACCTTTACAACTCAATCGATGAAATTCAACTTTTAAATTCTGTTCGAGAGTTTCTGCTGCATCCTCTGCCTTTAGTAAGGGACAGTGCAAAATTTATTGTATGACATGGCCAGTGGAGAAGAGGGATTGTTGCGAAAAAATCTGCTTGTCCCGTTTGCAGTTATTGCAAAATAACGAACCGCCCCGTCACCCTTTCCTTAAACTGTATCTGCCCCGTATTCATTAACAGCGAACAGATTTTATGTAGTACTGACGATAAATTAGCTTAAGACCATATTAAATTCCATTCTTGCCCTTTCGCGTCTTCGTCAAGGAAAGAATTGGCCTTCACGATGAAGAGACATGACTGATAAATAAATTGTTCTTGCAAGCAACGGACAAGGAAATCTTTATATGCACCTTCCAAGCATTTCTGATCTTGCACGACTTCCAGTTTATCCTCAAAATGAACAATTCTATATCTCAAACTTCATCTTGAGCATGTAAAATACAAATGCTTTTATTTTTGCTTCATACAAAGTTTTGACCAAGTTCTGTACAAACTCAAAAAAGTAGTTCCCCTGTTACGTTTCGCACCGGTCATGCTAGATATATATTCATTTATATATGTAAGAGAATCATTTCACTCTCTTATATATAAGAGAGTGATATATCACTGTCCCTAAGCTAGCCCTTTATTAGAAGCTCATTTTCCCAAGACTACAAATACCCTATTTAGTTATTTATTTGTCATCAATTTTTTACAGAGAGCTGTCTTCTCAGAATAGCCGTAATACCGCTAATTCGCAGAGAAAATGTAAACTAATGTGCTAAGACGATGCTGAGTAGCTTTATGTGGTGATGCGGTGCTGGCTGTTTGGCGACGGAGTATCGAACCAGCAATGTCATTTTGATAGTTTATTTCGACCGCAGATCAAACAGCTTGTGTGAGTTACATGAGATCTGATTGCTTCAAAATGGAACCTTTGATACTTTCTAAATTGCTTACAGCTTTTAAGACTTATTTACGAAAGATCCAACTGCTTTTTGATCGAAATTTACTGATCACAATTAAAGAGAATCTATATTAATATTTTATGAAGCAAATTTTGTTGCACGAAAAACTCGAGCACAGTTGAACCAATCCCCGCCAAACTTTCCAAGTATCTTCGTCTTCTCCGTACCTAACGCAATAGAGATTTCGTTTTTTCAATTTCACCCTAAAAGCGGGGTAATGGGGCAAAGCGGCAAAGTCAAAGGATCGATGGACTCCCCTTACGAAATGGAGGCTACAGAAAACGAGGAAAGCGAGGACCGGGATAATGGAAACGGTTGATAACTTGAATACTGCTGAACTAATCCTCACGAAACTTTCTAGATAAATAAATATTTTTCTTCCCGCCAGATACTTTCCCTTCATAGTTTCCCCATAACGAAGGGGCAAGGGCCAGATAACACCTTACGTGCCTCAACCATACGGGATTTCCACTCCAAAGAGAGAGAGAACACAAAACACAAAAAAACCTTACGTGCCTCTACGATAGGGGATTTCCACTCCAAAGACAGACAAAACACAAAACTTTCTATTGTTCTTTGCCTTGCTCTGTAATCTGAAAAACTGTGCGGTGAATGGCCAGGAAACTGACTCATTCATTGTAAAGAATCATAAACGGCAGCAAATTCCTCCTCAAACAATAACTTGCCACGACGGCTGTGTCACACAGTTGAATAAGCATTTGTTCACAGCAAAGGTACTTAGCCCAAGTGATTAAACGGATTAATTAAATATACATTTTTGGCATGCAAAGAAAACAAACTCCAATTTAGTCTTGCCAATTGAGCTGTGAAATGTAATTATTTACAACAATAGTTTATCCTCTGATTTTACCGGGACTGGACTGATTACTATGAGTCAAGGCTGTCGCTCCTTCAAACAAGCAATCCCAAATCTTTCCGTTATTGTGCAGGGGGCGCAACTTTAAATCAGGTTATCAGTCTATAAAATCCTAAATTCTGCGCATGCTTCAAAGACTCCAGTTGTCATTGGCCAGGACTTACACAATTTTTGATTGTTTTGACAGTTGGGGTATTGGACAGGAACGGTGTCTAGCCATTAACATGTATTGCGTATTACCCGCTTTCCTCTTATCCTTAAATCTGATTGGACAGAATTTGCAATAGCCTTTTCAGCATTGTGCAACATGAGCATGAGTGCACAGAGACGCAAAAACACTACAAACCTACAAACCTGGTTTGGAGGAAGTTTCGAGCAAAAAATTGAGGAAGGTTATGTGAAAAGATGAGAAATCTGTTGGTATCCTATGTCCTCATGTGGGGAATTGAATCTGTAATATAAGGCCGGGAGAGTGGTTCTAAGCCAATGTAGAGGTTGATTTCAGTGTCTCCAGTATAATTACCCTTGCTATGCCACTGTACGACTGACTGACATTAGTGATAAATCATTCAAAAATCGTTCGAGTTAAAGCTTTAAATGGTTGTGCGAACCATTTTTGAATTTCTTTCCAGAATGCAGGCAATATTTTCTACCACATGTAACAAGCCTAATAGCGATATGTCATGGAAAGCGTAATCAATACCCTTCTTGACATAGAAAGGCTGTATTTTGTTATTTTCACAAAACTTTGAAATGAGGAAGGTCGGACCTTGAAATCCAGGTTTGGAGGAAGGTCGGGGACTTTTTGCAACTCTGTGAGTGCACTCTGCTATTTGATCGGTACGCCTTTGGGAATAAGTTTAGATTGCTACCCAGTTCAACAGATTCAGGTTCTCATCCTACCAAGATTGGGGCAAACGCAAAGCACTTCTCACGATTCTGGTAGAAGGAACGGTATCATTTTTTACGATTTTGGTATAAGGAACGGTATCAAATTTTGCAATTTTCACAATTGGTATTGGGTCGCGTATGCATTTTCGGAAAATTGGCATAAAGTCGGGTATATGTTTTTGAAAGATTGGTATAAAGTCGGGTATACATTTTGGAAAAATTGGTATAAGGAACGGGTATGTTTTTGAAACCTCGATGGCACGTCCCCGTCCAAAATCTGGTCAAGTACCCCCCCGGGCCCTAGACCCTGAGGCCCAGGGGCAAATTGCCCCCTGTCCTCTCTCGGTGGCCCTGTCAGAAAGAACTGCTTTTTTATTTAAAACATAATGGGGAGGCTTTCCACAGATTTCTTATTTCCACTTAGAAGTGTCAATTGAAACCCCCAGGTGCAAAGGTTCTTATTTGTTTGGTCATCTAAGGGGTTCATGAATTTCTTATATAGTTTCCTATTCAAAGATATGTGTCCATGCATTCAATAGAGTCGATTAATGTCAGGTTTCAGGGTATCGTTTTTCACAAAGTTTTGGTAGCGCGTTGTTCTAGAACCATTTGTCATCAAGGGGATAAATTCATAGGAAAGTGTTATTTCAATGTTAATCGCTTAAGTTCATATGTTTCGACAAAATTTTTCCCAAATCTTTACAGAGTAGCAATGGTAAGACTATATTTTGGAGGAAAGTCTGCAACTACCGAGATTGAGAGGTTAGTGGGCATTGCTTCATAAAAATGAATGTCGATGAATTACGAAGACTTCAGGAAAGGGTGATAGCATTATTTGTAGGATAGGAATTGTTGGAATGACATCCTAGAATGAAGTTAAGGTGAAATTTGCCTTTGATTTACGCAGGTTGGTGGTGCGAAAAGTATGTAAGACTGGGGAGAAAGTTACAAGAAAGGGTCTTTAGAAGAGGCTTTGTTAATGTTTGGATCTCTGTTCAATAAATAAACGAAAACGAGAAGCATGGCAATAGAGGGATTAGGGTCTGTGGTTTCAGAAGGTAAAGAGCGTAGATATTTACAGGCAAATTTAGGCAATTTCTTGATGTAAATGGTAACATTCTTATGTGCCTCAATAGATTGCTGCAAGTGTTAGGAGACGCAGGAGACGCCACTAAATTCATGTAATAGTAAAAGCGACCAAGGGAGGAAAATAACTGTAAAGTACATGGAAGAAAAGGGAGAAACACGTCAGAAAAAGCTAAATTACTATTTATATCAATTGAAAGCTGCAATGTGACCTATATGCAATTTAAATGGATCATGTGCTGGAATGGTTCCCATAACGGAAAGCATCAAGCATGAAAAATCCACTTGCCTTTTAACGGGGTAGTGATCAATGACTACATGTAGTACAATTCAATTAATCGGATTTATGCTAGCAACTACATTTGAGATTATAAAAGGGGTAGTCGAGCAATAGAAGGAGAGGCTGGAATCGGGAATAGTATGAAGTTATCTCGGAACAAGACCTTTCCAAACGGTGGCTATAAGTAAAAGAAAACAGAACGGGGCTCCAATTGAGCAAAGTCAGAGCCTTGGTTAGATACCTGAAACTGAGAGATATGATACTTCGCGAGTTGCGAGTTGTCAGTTGCGAGTTGGTTTTTACTTTTATTTTGCGAGTTGCGAGTTGCAAGTTGCGGGTTGGTTTTCCATCATATCAATTCAGTTTATTCTTTCGTTCCAATTCTAGATTCTAGCCAAAGCTTCTTATGAGTTTTTTTGATGAATTTCTACTTCTCTTGAAGGAAAAGGGTTATATTTTGGGACTAAGATTTTAGTTGAATGTTTCTTCTTCGGTACAGCCCGTTGCTAAAGTAATTTCAAAGTTTGCGTCGACTGTCTTTCCTTTCAAGGGCACTGCAAGGGGAAAGTGAGATCTGGATTTGCTAAAGTCACACTCAAGGAATGAGGTTTTCCTGTTGGTCCTATGATTTGATCACCGACTATAAATAAGATTTCATGTACAATACGACTGGGAGCAGAACGGGACTGAGGTGCACCCTTTAGGAACCTTCTTCTTTGTACTAATATTTATTTAGAGAGAATTCTGAGATCTCAGATCAGAAAGGGGTTTCCTCCACTTATGTTGGGTATGCTCAGTGCTTGGGGGGAAGGGCTTAGAATGGATCTTGCCCAAAGTGAGCCTGAAATGCCATAAAGTTTGCTAGATTAGGTATGATGCAGCCCTCCAAGACCCTATGTCTCAAATGCCTATGGTTTTTTCCTGATGCCGACAAATGTTTTGACACCGTTTGAGAGAAATCTTCCTAAGTACCTTGAAGGCCCCTTGATCAGACAAAAGTATTTTGGACATTTCTTCATTTAAGGAAGTAGTAATTCATTTAAGAAAATCATAAGAAACTTTGGCTAGAATCTAAAATTAGAACAAAAGTATAGAATTAATTGATATGATGGAAAACCAACTTGCAACGTGCAACTCGCAACTCGCAACTCGCAGAATACAATCCCTCTGAAACTGAGAGGGAACAGAGTGATTTTAAAACTGTTGTATGAGGAGGACAGAAGGAAAAGGAAAAGATTCAATTAACAGTGAGTGCAACATGAGAAGAAATATTAAAAACGTTGCGATAGTTAAGATTCTGAGGTAGATAACACTTAAAATTCTGCTTCCCAGGGATCGCTTTCTGAGATAGATGAAACAAAAGGAGAATGAAGGGGTTCTTGAAAGTGGCATCGTAGAATACCTACAGAGAAAAATTCATTTGACTTCAGTGATTGTAGCACTTTTTGCGCAAGAAATGTTGCAATTTGAAGGACAGCTACAGTATGAAATATAAAAAAGTACTAATAAAATGAAGGTCAAGAACATCCAAAAATCGGCAAGAAAGGTTTATGTTGAGCTTGGAAATGTAACAAGCACAATGGGAAGAGGCATGTAAATAGGTAAATGTTACAAAGACTGCATTGGTTTTTTACTTAGTATATGCTTCGAAGTCGTAGATCCTACTTGAGTTTTCCCTTTAACCCATGGGTTGTAGTGAATTCTTTTACAATGATCCGAACAGTTTTTACAAACTTTACTTGGCGAGCGGATGAATTTGATATGCCAAAAAACTTGGTTGATGCATAAATTTAAATATCTTTGAATAGGAAAGTATCAACCTTTCCCTTTCCTGCTAAAAGCATTTCTACACTGTAATGCAATCCTTTAAATCACTGTTTTGTAAAGAACAGTGCATTACAGAAACAAAAAGACAAACGCAGATAACATAATGTCAAGATCCCATTAAGTCCTCTTCCCCAGGAGGCCCATTTCATCTCCAAGGCTACGGAACGAGGCTTGAAATGGAGCGGAATTTCTACAGAAGGACCTCATCCATTGAGTCAGTTGTCAATGCTAAGAATGATAGCATTTGCTTCTTTTACTTTACCGTATATCCTCCGGAATTAAAAACACTAATCGAGCGTAGTATGATTATATATGAACATCAAGATCGACATCATTTTAGTTCAATAAATGTTACCCTGGGTACCAGACTCTATCTCTTAGGGAGTCTGGTACCCAAGCTACAATCATGGGAAACATTTAGGACGATGGTTTATAACGTTTTGTGTTTCATATGAGTGGAAGGAGTAAATAGAATGGGCATATCTATAAGTATGCCTTGAAAAGGATGGGGTTTATTACGTAAGGAACGTTATAGGGCAGGACTGAGCAGAGTTTCTCATTCCTTTCGTAATCGTTAGGAAAGAAAAGGACGACGGCGGGCCGGCGCGGCGCCGCAGGCGACGCGCGGCAAGCCTAGTAAATACTAAGTTCCGGGTGTATATATAGCATACACATAGCAAATATATGTTTATACCGGGTGTCCCAAAAAAAAGTATACGGATTTCGTCGACCCTAGCAATAAGAATATAGCGTGAATCAATCCGAAATAATTTTCAAAACATACCTCGATAGCTAACTTGAACATAGATACCTTGTTTGTTGATATTGGTGCGTTGAGAGTGAAGATATTAATCTTCAAAGGACAAATTTGCCTCCACCTCGAAACCAGAGCTTTGGCGTTTGGGCCTAAGCAAATTCTTGAAGCGCAGTGAATAAAATCAACAAAATTTGAAGACGGCACAACAGATGTGTTTTACAAAATAAAGTTTATGTGAGACCTATTGTCAAAGGAGCTCCGAAATCACACATGCTATTCATCTGTGAAAGTACTCCATTGAGCTCAACGCGCTTTTGATATCGTCGAATCATTCCTTGAAAAGAATTTGTTATCAGATCTCTCGAGATCAGGGTGATCATGACGTATCTTAGAAGCTGCTTTCCCAGGTGGGTCATCAACAAGATAGGAGACATCTTTTGGTCCCCAAAAGATCTCCAGACCTTCCAGTCTTGACTCCTGAGAGATCTGATAACAAATTCTCTTCAAGGAATGATTCGACAGTTGCACGAGTGTGTTGATGCTCAAGGGAGTTTTTTCGCCGATGTTATAGTAAGAGTAAAATCAGTTGTCGATATTGAGATGAATGAAGGTGATTTCGAAGCTCCCTTGACGATAGGTCTGACATAACTGTACTTTGGAAAACACATCTGTTGTGCCGTCATCAAATTTTGTTGATTTTATTCACTGCGTTTCAAGAATTTGCTTAGGCCCAAACGCCAAAGCTCTGGTTTCGAAGTGGAGGCAAATTTGTCCTTTGAAGATTAATATCTTCAATCTCAACGCACCGATATCAACAAACGAGGTATCTATGTTCAAGTTAGCTATCGAGGTGTGTTTTGAAAATCATTCCGGATTGATTCACGCTATATTCTAGTCGCTAGGGTCGACCAATTCTGTACACTTTTTTTTGGGGACACCCGGTATATATATATATATCAAAAGTTATTGTCAATTGCTTTGATCATAGCACGGGGGGGGTTCTTCCATAGTAAAGGTACCTGGGGATGTGCCGCCCGCGAGGGTATACTTTTTCGGACTTCTAGTCTAGCCAAGGGTGTACTTTTTGGCAATTTTAGTCGAGTTAGGTCTAGGCAAGGGTATGCTTTTTGGGAATTTTGGTCAAAGAGATGTCAAAATTCGGTAATTTTTGTAAAAAAAACCCAACTTCTTAAAAATTTTGGTCTAGAAAATGCGAAAATTTGGCAAGTTTTGCCTAGAAAATGCCAATTCAGAGCACTTCTGAAGGAAAAATTAGTCTAGCCAAGGGTATCATTTTCACAAAAATTGGTCTAGCCAACGGTTACATTTTCAAACTGTGGGCGGCACCCCCCTACCCGAAATTTAGCCGAGAACCCCCCCCCCCCGTGGATCATAGTTTAGTTGAGAGCGCTTAGCTATCTTTTTTGTTGCTGCATTGTCATTTTAAGCAATGATTAACATCTGAAAAAACAGATTCAAAGAAAATTTTGAACACTGACGATGGGTTTATAGCAAAACAATTTGGAGATGTGAGCTCTGAGCGTCGTTGGCTCGATCCTAAGGAGGGACACATTATAATTTCCTAATAGTAAAAACGCAGAGCCGTCTAAGCATAATGTCATTCTTCAAATGTTTCCAGCCAACATCATGTTGCACATTTGATTTTAGATGTGTCAGAAATTTCTCTTTCGACGCATAGGGACCAGGTGCAGAAGGTTAGAATTACGTAAAGAAGCCAGCTGCCTTCTGATATCGGTATCATTGTACACAGTAAGAAGTTAGTAGGAATCCTTATTAAGAAAACAACGCACTTGGCAACATAAGATTTTCTTGTGCAGACGCAGCGACTGATGAAGGTCCTGGCTGATATCTGTGGATATAGAGAGGACATAGTTGAGAAGGGAACATCGATCCTACTGAGAGGTAAATGAATTTTCCCTATATTTAGACTGACTGCAAATTTGCGTTAATTATTACAAGATAGTAGAATATATTTCTGAAAAAGTTTCGTGATTTAGACATCTTTATCGAATAAATTAAAAAAGATACTTTGATGCTCTGCTGAAAACGTTCACGTACAGTTTATGGATGATTCTATTATCTTAAAGTTTAGATCAGTGCTATTTTGGAATAGACCCATTTCACAATAACATTCAGTTCGAGGCACAAAAGATGTGATTCCCTGTGCAGCGAGAAATCTACATCGTATCATTATGTTGCAACTACACGTACAAAACAATTTCATGCGTTGCTGAGAGCAATGCACGCTTTTGAGATTTCGATCCTCATTAAATCGAGGCAATTGATGTTCCTGGAAGAATTTCAAAAGAAATTGTGAAAGGGTCTGTTAAAAATTGCTTCGTTTCAAAAAGTTCGTTCTACAGAGTGAGTTGCAAAGTGATGACGTTTACATTGAACGATAGCTGAGACGACATGGACTGCAGTAAAGATGCGGTTTTTAGCGCCAAGCGAGAGGGGGGCTAAAAGGGGGCTAAAAAGAGCTTCAGCGCGAAGGGATTTTGCTTTCAGTTCAATTACCGTGTCAATCCAGGTTTCGCTTTAGGTCAAATTTGATTTTCAGGCAAAGAACCAGGTAACAACGGGTTTTTAAAGATTGCCTGAATAGCAGACGGAAATGAAATCAAGAAAAAATGCAAATTAGAGGGAAATCAGCATGGCATGACTGATTAGCTCATTGGCAGCTTCTGTGGGGCTTGTCTGCACACCAAACTATGGGCGATTCTGACACGTGAAGAATGTTTCAGAATTGTGCATGCTACTTCTCAAATAAGTTAAAATGCTTACCTTACTGTTTTTGCTGGTATTTCCTTTCAAAGACCCATTGCTAACCGTGATTCTTCGTGGCGCCAAAGTAACCAAAGTTGACTTTCGTGTTATCTGAAAGTCCTTTTTGGCCTAAATTCCCTTTGTCTTGCTTTTCATTCGGCACACAAAGGATCATGGTTAGCAATGTGGCTTTAATCCTTGATTTTGTTTGAGACTTGCGAGCTGCGAGTCTCATTCTGCCATTTTTGAAATTTCAAATCTGGCGGTAGGCGGTAAGCTGATATTGCAAAAAGTCATGTGTTTCAAGCAGGTTTCCTTGTGGCTCTTGCTTAAAAAACCTGCTTGAGAAACATGACTTTTTGCAATATCAGCAAACCGCCAGATTTCATTTCAAATCCAACATGGCGGTACGAGGCTCGCAACTCGCAAGGCTCAAACAAAATCAAAGAAATAAAAGGAAATACCGACAAAAACAGGAAAGAAAGCATTTTAATTTATTTGAGAAGTTACATGGACAATTCTGAAAAATTCTTCCCGCGTCAGATCGCCCATCCATGACGTAACCATGAGGCTGGTCGGTCGTGTTTTTGTGCGCGCAGATATTTTGACAAACAACAACAAAATAACCTGCTCGATCGAGTGAAGCCCAGCGCGGGATCTTCTTGAATATATCATCTGCATGGATTTCTCCAATGCCGAGAACATCCAGAACATCCACAGTTACCGGTATGATTTGAAAACAGCATGAAAACACACGGGGGGGGGGTTCTCGGCTAAATTTCGGGCAGGGGTGTGCCGCCCACAGTTTCAAAATGGCACCGTTGGCTAGACCAATTTTTCTGAAAATGATACCCTTGGCTAGACTAGTTTCTACATCAAAGTGCCATGAGTTGGCATTTTCTAGGCAAAACTTGCCAAATTTTTGCATTCTAAGGACCAAAATTTGAAAAAAATTTGGGTTTCTTTGCTGGAATTACCGAAGTTTGACATTTCTTTGACCAAAATTGCCAAAAAGTATGCCCTTGCCCAGACTAAATGGGCGAAAATTGGCAAAAAGCATACCATTGGCTAGACTAGAAGGTTTGCAAAAGCATACCCTTGCGGGCGGCACATCCCCAGGTACCTTTACTATGGAAGAACCCCCCCCCCCCCCCCGTGGAAAACATTACTGGCCTCCAACGCACATGAAAACTCACATGATAACAACCAGGGAGAAATACAGTCTAACAGTGTTTCTCAGCCGGTTTTCCACTAGGCGGATTTTTCCGCGCGCAGCGGAGCGGCTGTTGTATTTGCATTGTCTATTTCTAACAATGGTCACTTCTAGTCGCTCCGCTACGCGCGTATTTGAAAGTCGGATTGACTTCAACTTTTCCGCCGCGTCCTATGGCGCCAACCAATCAAAATCGCTCGAAAGCTCCGACACATGACTTCAGTGTCTAGGCCAATCATTATGTGCGTCTTCGCACATTTTTACTCCAGTGGAAATTGAAAATCTTTTTCCACTCGTACATTGTTTTAGAAACAACAGCCACTCCGCTGCGCGCGGAAATATCCGCCTAGTGGAAAACCGGCTTTTGCCTAGACTGATTATATGGCCGTGGTTATCGCTATTGAAAGACTGCCGGAGGTAAAATAGTCTCGTTTTGGATCGTAATCAGTCTAGCTTTAGCCTGCGTGCCGACTTGTTTCTCTATTTCTCCCTGATAACAACAATGTAATCTTGTCACCAAGCAACAAATAGTGATGTGTTGCTTTGTTGTTTGGAATCGAGGTCACAGAATTAGCATTGCCTTGCCAACAGCAAAGTCCATAATAGCTGCTAATGCACCCATTTTCTGGGCTCATGTGATCGAAGTGTACACAGTATCATTCAGCTTCCTGATCAACGTAAGTATGACGTAAGAACACCCTGGGAAAGAGGGAGGTTATGAGTCTTTGTCGTCTCCGTTGACCTTGGTCATATTGGTGCCATTATCAAGTCAAAAGAGCACAGGAAGACAACGACTCTTGGTCATAAGTCTAGTTCGGTGATCAGAAACGAGAATCATCGATCATATGAAAACATTTTCGGGTGGTTGTATGGTAGTAATCGATATAAAGCTGGAATAAGGGTGTTACTTTTTTCTATTGTACAGCAAACAAGCTTGCGTTGGATATCTATTCATATTGGCAAACAAATTCTGTATGATTTAGCAATGTTTGCCTTGTAATGCAATCAGCCTGTTGAATAAATATAGTGCAGATCACTTCAATTACTTGTGTTTGCATTTTGAGAAGCTAATATTCAATTTCTCTTATCTTCTGCTTTTGAAGAAGGGCGGGATAATTCTTTTGAATTTATGCTATGTTCTCTCATGTTTATGGTGATGTGGGGAGATTGAGATTGTCAATTCAATGGCATTAGGTACTATTCTTTGTGCAAGTGGAGAAGAGCTCACGGTAGCAAAAGCAGGTAGCTATGCAAATAAATTGTGTTTCAGTTAACGAAGAATTTTCCTGCCAATTCAGACCATGAATTTAACTATATAGCCTACCTGCTTATTCAAAATTGTTGATGCTTAGCCTTTATGAAGAAAATCGACCCAGGAGAGGCGTACTTTTTCGTGCGAAAGCCGAGATATGAAATTTTAATCAGTGTGCGAGATTACGTTCTTCAAAGGAACTGTACATTTGTAAGCAAAGTTAAGCGATTCCTACCGCCTATGTAATGTGTTTTAGCGTATCCCTCCTGAGCATGGATCAAATATGAAGGCTTTTAGCTGGTGGAAGATTTTCAAAATATATGCAGTTAAGCCTCTATACTACCCAATGAAGTCCTTGTCGCTATACTGTGTTTAAGTTGCGAAACTCAGCTTTATGATCAGCTGTGTTTACGACACATCGACGCGTCTTTCCCAGCCATTCTACCAACGACTGCTGCTTGTTTTGAAGTTATCCAGCAAGACGAGGAGACCTGTTAATGTAAGCTGATTTGTATTGTTTTTCACCAAATCATGTCTAAATTTTTTTGGCAAGTATAGGATCATTGTTTGCAGGAAGAATTTAATCGGAGACTGACTAAACGAATGTCTAGTTTTTCAATACGGAAATTTATGAGCAAGAAAAAGAATGGCATTACTTCCTTAAACTTCTTAATAATTTGCTTAAATATTTGTTAATTTAAATCTAACCATTTGAATTTTTTAAATGTAGGTTTCACGTATTTAGTATGCTTCAAAATCAGGTAGCTTCTAAAAATGCACATGCTCACAGGTTTAGACCCTTATCTTCGATATGCAAGATCTTTAGAATCAATCTCGTGCTAAAAGCAGCCAAACAAATTTCGAGATCAACAACGAAATCCAATTTTTACATTCGTCGAAAAGGCTTCCTCTAACAGGTAGCCAGGAAATTTCATTCTTCGTAATCGACTTGAAGCTTGGAAGAGTATTTAGAAAACAGGATGCATTTCAAAGGATGATACTTTTCGAGAATCAATGCTCACAATGGTTGTTGATAGATATTAAACATATGTAGAAAGAAACTTTTCAAATGAAACTAAATTATGAAAGATCTTCCTTGGAATGATAGTAAGCAATTATTTAGCACCTTTACTATTGGTTTAAGTGAAAATCCAAGAGCAATGTTTGATCTGTACAAAAGTTAGTTTGTGTTTGGACTGCGTGAAAGCGCGAGAAAACTTAATCCTGTTAAAAAGTTTCTGAAACGAAGATGAATATTTTCTCACACAGCACGGGCAACATACAGTAACAAGGAGAGGCGGAGTTAGGTATGTCTTGAAAGTATGTAAGTGCTCAAAGCATGAGTGATTTTGTAAAACAAAAGATTCAACCCTCCCACATTGCAGTGTGATTTCGCCTTTCTAAACAACAGATTTCACACTTTCAGTGCAGTCGACTATAATGTTTTGCACTCTTTGTTTGTTTTGATTTAGTAAAATGCGTTCAGAGATGTGAAATCTCTTTTTGAGAAGTAAAAATTCTAGGGTATCAAAGAGGATCATAAATCGTTATGAATGGCTCTAGATCATTCTAGAAGATGCAAGAGGATACTAAAGAATTTTGGAGCTCGTAGAGGATTCCAAGGAATTCTAGGGCATTCTAAAGATTTTAGACGATTCCAAATGACCCTAGATTAGTGCATAAGATACCAGAGGATGCTGAAGAATTGGTGAGCTCCAAGAGAATTCTAGAGGACAACATAGGATGTTAGAGGACTGGAGATCCTAGAGAATTCTGGATTATTCAAGTGAATGCTAGGGCATTCCAGGGAATTATATATGAATATAGATCATTCTGGGTGATGCTCTACGCCCCAAATGCCTCAAGAATATTGTGGGAGATACAAGAGGATGTTAGTGCATTTTGAGGATCCTAGAAGACCCTAGAAGATTCCAGTGAATTCTGGGGCAATCCCCGGGGGGCAATCTAGGGCATTGTTGTTCAGAGTTTGGAAAAAGAATTTATATGAAATATGGGAGATCATATAAGTTTCTCGAGAGTTGGAGGTTTAAGAATTATGGAGCATGGTATGAAATATTAAGTAGGATCCCTACTTTGTGTTAGGCCCATATAACGATCTTTGAGTAACGAATCCGAACGAGAAGTTAGAAGATTCATGGAAGAGGCACTGGCTTCTTGAGACACTGTCTTCAATAGCATTCTGCATTAAATCTTTCGATCAAGGTCATAATAAAACAACCAAAACATGCTTCACAATCGAAGATAAAACTTTATCCCTTCGACATTCTCTCACATTCATCGCTTGACAGGTCACACACGCACACTCCGCTAGTTCCTAAATACTTCCGCTTACGTGAGAATAATAAAAGAGTTTTGTCATGAGGCCCATGACACACAGTGTCCCAATATTTTTAGTTAAGTAAACAAAACGACAACAACAATGCAGCTCCTCACATTTGCAGGTAGTTCAATATCCTATCTCAGGTAGTATACAGATGATAAATTTATGAGCAAAGATCGAGAGCTGGTTTCAGTTAATCTTTTCTATGTTTTGAACGTTATAGCTAAACGGGAAGGAGCATAGTTAACGCCTTGTGCCTATAAATTGAACAAAGTTAGTTACACAATGAAACTGCATACAGAGGCGCCGGAAGGAAGACGAAGCAGCGGGGGCAGCCAATCAAAAAGGGCACTGCAAAGAAGAGAACTGACACGCGACTCTCCCAGTCACTTTCCAGCATTTCTAGGGAACGTCCTCACCACACCAGCCTGCCGTAAACTCATCAACTTTTTCTACTTGTTTTTGAAAAAACTCCGAAAACCATCTTTTGTTTCAGATGTAGCGGATATACGAGAAATGTTTTTTGAAAGGTCACTTCCTGCCCCCGTGCTGCCCCCATGCTGCTCCCCGTACCATCAGGGCAACGAAGGTAGCTGCCCTCGCTGCTCCGGTGTCTCCGGCGCCCTTGCAAGCGCCCTTGCAAATGACAAGATTAACAACTTCAACAAACTTTCCAGACCTGTTTTCAGCGCCAGCTTCAAATTTTGAATTCTCGCTTTGAAGTTTGAAGATCTTTTCCTGAAGAAGCAAAAGCGAAGTGTCAAAGCAAAGCATTCTATTCTTTTAAGATATGTGTCTTCTTAATTATGTTTGCATAATCTATCGAATGAAACTTATGATTAAAGGTAAACAATCGTGGCACTGATTGGGTATATAAGCAATTCAAAGCAATAGAAATAATTAGGCAAGCTTCAGTGATCTTGATGTACATCGAACTTCAACGATTTGACTTCTTTGATTCGCAAAAGAAAGCATAATCGGAAATAACAAGCGGTTTGGTCGATACTCAGTTACCAGATCTGTTGTTCATGATTTTATTTGAAACTCTAGCCAATCACATCCATGACAGCAGTGGCGGCGCCACAGGGGGGATTGGGGGGATTCGTCCCCCCCCCCCAATTCTCAAAAGTCGGCAAAAATTGTCAAAGAAAAATGGCATAAAATTAGTTGGGTATACCTTTAGATTGAAAGATTACGTCAAAATCCCCCCATTTCTCTCAGATTTTTCAGAGCTGGCGCCGCCACTGCATGACAGTGTGCCTTCATTCTGTCAAAATGACGATGGGTTGTGCATAGATTGGCAGAAAGAAGTCATCTTTCGTGTAGATATTTTGCAATCTATTTGGAAATAAAAATGCAGTGCTATGTCGACTGAAAGACTGACTGCAAGATTTTCATTCTCAAGGTGAGACAGAAAAGTGTCGAGACGTTTGCAGCTTTGTAACTTGAAACCACAGTTTGGATGCCTTTAAACTAATAATAATTTTGAAAGTGACTGATGAAGATTTTATCGAAACGTTTTAGCAAAATGACAGTTGTGTTTTTTATCATTTCATTTTCTGTTATTTATTGATGGTGCTTTTTGTTTGATATAATAATTGTTGTGAAGTTAGCAGTAAAAGGCCAACTTAGATACAATCTGGTTTGTTACAACTTATATCTACTTTGTTTAAATTGGCTTTATTATTTCCAGGCCTGCCGAGAGGGAGGAGCAGAGGGAGTAATTTGCCTCAGGGCCTCGGGGTCTAGAGGACCTCAAAAGTAAGATACTCCCTTGTCTCCTGCCCACTTCTCTCGCATGGGGCCTCATTTCGCATTTATTGTCCCTAGGCCTTCAGATCCTTTCGGCAGCCCTGATTTTTCAAGTTCAAAGCAAGTAAATAGAAATGTTTCATCAGGCCTAAATCCATGATCAAATTTGGTGAAAACTTGAGCTGAAATGGCTTTTCTCAACTGTTTGTATCTTGAGAACGATACACTTGATCTTGGCTAGCTAAACTTTTGTATCTAAATTTACATGCTAGCTACACAAATATTACCATTTTATAGGAATCTAATGAATAGTCTGAAATCCACAGACTTTCAAAGGTCTGGACTTTTTTGTGACGTATCCCATAGCTCCTTATTTCGATTCTCAGTTATCATCAGACATTTCAGACTGCGCGACAGCATCAATTTTTTAGTACATTTTAACGTAACTTCGGCTTTCAATGCTGTCATTAAATGATGCAACTTTTAATTTCGATGCAACCAAAGCACAGCCCTCAAAGAATTCTCATAAATTATTTCTCAGTCTTTCCAAGGATGGCAAATTCCTTCGTGGCATGTGGTAACAAATTCATTTGCAAATAAATGCAGAGAATTTTGCGCTTCTCCTCAAATGGTTTCAATTTTATCGATAGCAGAATTATCTGATAATCTTTCCTCAAACCAAACCAAGCCATATCTCAAATCGTCTTTGTAAATTATTGAAACTTGTTTGCTATATAGCTTGTAAAGTCTATACGCTCAAGGAGCTTCTTTCAAAGTCTATATTTATCTAAAAACAGATCCTTTCTCAGACTGATAAAGGTATGCGCAATTGAACACTAAGGCTGGATTCGCCGTTGATGATGCACCACACACTTGATTACACCATGAGCGATAGGACACTTAGTGTGCAGCAGTTTGAAATTTATATCAGAAGCGAGCCTCCTTAAGTTATTGTTTATTTGTGTTTTGAACTTATTTTTGCTTGGTATACAACCACTTTCACTGTTTCGTAATCTTGAAATTTTTCGGTAGTGCGCCACCTTAAATGCAGAGCCACCTCACTACCAAAACATTTCAAAATTGCGAAACAGTGAAGGGTGGTTGTATACCAGGTAAAAATGAGTTCAAAACACAAAAAAACAATAAGTTAAGGTGGCTTGCTTCTGATATAAATTTCAAGCTGCTACACACTGGATGTCCTATCGCTCATGTTTCAACTCTTTCATTTTCCATTTCTCTGTAAAAACAATCTTTTTGTTTTGATTACCGTACAAACGAACATCGTAGCAAGTAATATTGATTGGCATTTTCTGAACAGACTAAACAAAATCTTTTGTGGCTAAATTATCAATTCATGAATTCTAGTTTAATGATGTGACCAAAAAACGCGCAAACACATGAAGCAACGTGCGATGTGTTTGTCAAACACACAGTAAGCGCCTAATTATAGTGCAAATTTTTATTCAAATAAATGTATGCGTTGCTAAAGCATAATTTCCTAAAATATTGTGAGCAGGGGAAGCATTGAAGAGCATTTGACTGATCTGAGGCTCATCCCCGTGAAATTGTTTTAGTAAGCATAGGTTCCAAATCTTCAAAACTACGAAAAAAGGCGGGTATAAAATTCAGTGACCCATTTCTTTAAACTGAATGAGTTGAAAGAAACTTTAGCCACTTTTCTATGATTCTACCGTTGGACTTTTCAGAAATCTTGAAGATTTGTCGAAATTACAACCTATTTTAAATTTCAGCTAATTTTATGATGTGACGTCATCAAATTTCTAAATCACAAACCAGAAGATTGAACGAGTTTTGCTTGATACCATATTGTAGACATTCATAAACTATTGTATTCTTGAAAATTATTTGATCTTTCGTCAACGGGTTTAGAAATTACGATAATTTTAAGTTTTTTTCGAAAATTTTCTTGAATTCTAAAGAAAGAAGAAAAACACTGTAATTCTGAAAATATTGAAGACTTCAAAACAGTCCAACGGCATATTTACTGTAAAATAGTTCAAGTTTCTTTGAGGCCATTCAGTTAATAAAAATAATTCATTGAATTTTACACCCAGCTTTTCAAAGATTTGAAACCTATGCCGTTTTAGTAGGTAGAAGCACCACAATAAAAAGGAAAAATACGGCAAATATGTATAAATCTCAAGAATATATGTATTGCCAGATTTCATCCTCTGGGCTCTCTGATTTGAATTTAGAAGTTTCCTAAAATTCTGGCTTTCTGGTTGATGGGGAATATAGTTTTTCATGAAAATGTCACATTGAGGATTATGACGCCATGTCACTGTCTAGACATACCCAGTACAAATGCACAAGACAAGCGTGAAAGGGGGAATTTACTTTAGATTATCTGGAATAAAGAAACATTTACTAAACAACATCGTTTGCGTACTCAAGTTTCTTAATTTTTGTTGTCATCTCAGAGTTGAGTTATCATGAATAGTTTATCATTTAGAAATAATGCATGTGGCCTTCTAGTTGAAATCATTCCAGTTTTCTGTATGCTTTGGAATCTTCGAACCATATCACCCCTAGCTTATTGTCACAATTGACCTGGGAGGAACTGTGCGTTGAAGTAACTCTGAACGCATAAACGATGAAAGGTGATAAATGAGTTTCTTTACATTCATACAAACGTATGGTAGCAGAGATTGAAAACCACGTGGGGGGTCTCAGCTAAACTTCGGGTAGGGGTATGCTACCCACAGTTTCAAAATGGAACCGTTGGCTAGACCAACTTTTGTGAACATGATACCCTTGGCTAAACTAAATTCTCCATTAAAAGTGCCCTGAAAGGGCGTTTTCTGGACAAAACTTGCCAAATTTTTGCATTCTCAGTACAGACATTTTTTTAATTTGATTTTTTTACAAAATTACCGAACTTTTACAGCTCTTTGACCAAAATTGTCAAAAAGCATTCCCTTGCCTAGACTAAACTCGACTAAAATTGCCAAAAAGTATACCTTTGGCTAGACTAGAGGTCCAAAAAAGTATACCCTTGTGGGCGGCACATCCCCAGGTACCTTTTCTATGGAAGAACCCCCCCCCCTGTGTTGAAAACTCTTATTTCATAAGATTTAGCGAAAGAGAGAGAGAGAGAGGGTGAGCGTTGTTCTTTCGACAAGAGGAGTGCATGAGGAAAATGTGTTACCTGCATTCAACTGATTGATGATCAAGCAAGCAGGTGTATTCTCGTAAAAATAACGAGCGACACTGTTTCACGATAAGAACAAAATTTTTTGCTTGAGATCTAGTCTGAGGGCAAAATGACTGTGTTTTAAAGCATGATGTTTTGCTTTCCTTGGATGCCCTGTTGTAGACATGACTATTTTCAGAATGATGGCACAAAAATGAACAAATCTCAACATAGTAGCAACGAAACGTGAGATGTAACTGAGCTACAAGGAGATGCAACTAATTTGCAAGAGGAGCAAAGTCTTTCCGAGTAAAGGAGAACGCCTAATTTTAACACGAACTAACGTATGACAAAAGTGCGAGACACAACTGAGCTACAAGGAGATGCAACTAATTTGCAAGAGGAGCAAAGCCTTTCCGAGTAAAGGAGAACGCCTAATTTTAACACGAACCAACGTATGACAAAAGTGCGAGACACAACTGAGCTACAAGGAGATGCAACTAATTTGCAAGAGGAGCAAAGTCTTTCCGAGTAAAGGAGACCGCCTAATTTTAACACGAACCAACGTATGACAAAAGTGCGAGACACAACTGAGCTACAAGGAGATGCAACTAACTTGCAAGAGGAGCAAAGTCTTTCCGAGTAAAGGAAACCGCCTAATTTTAACACGAACCAACGTATGACAAAAGTGCGAGACACAACTGCGCTGCAAGGAGAAGCAACTAATTTGCATAAAGAAGAAAATACAGTGAAATGCTAGACTTAACTGGAGAAAGATTTATTGCAATGCAAATTCAAAGACAATCAATGCTCTTCAGAGTAAGTTTTGCCTATAGGAGACTCTAAACTCGCAGAAGGGCTTGTTATTTTCCAGTGAAAAAGGAAAGCCATTGATTGAACGTCGCGAAAACTGCTGTAAAGGTGTGGAAAATTTGACCAGCAGTTTGAAAACCTTCGCAGATGATAGTCAGAAAGTTTTCACTTTTAAAGTAATCGATGAGAAGAAGATAGTTGATGTGAGCATTTTCTGATCAGCTTCAGGTCAATTTTGGCAAAATATCGTAGGAGAGCTGGCTTTTCTTTTCTTGCAAGGAAGCAGGTTCGAAATATTTTATCACAGATGAGAATATGCGAGCAGTAGCGGAGCCACGGGGGGGGGGTTTGGGGGGTAAATACCCCCCACTTTTTTGAAAACATGGTAATTTAGATTCGTCCAAAAACCTCATAAAAATCTTAGGGTAGGGGTAGGTCTGCCTTCAGCTTTTAATCTGGCTTTCTTACTCTAAAAAATGAACTTATTGTTTTGAAATCTTTTTCTTTCTTTGTCATTCTAATTTTGTCTTTGTCATTTCACATTATTACATGACTCATTTAAACTTTGACAAGTTGTGATACCAGTTGTAATACAATTCAAAACCCTGTATTAAGGTTTCTCGTATACAAAAATGATTTCATCTGTCGTTTTTTATCCAAAAAAGGGTGTATCTCTATATTCAAAAGGGCGTATTTCTATCTTCAAAATGGGCGTTTCCCCAAGTCTTAAAGGTGTATGCGAGAATGCTATCCACTATGTATTGCCTTTGTCTTTTAGACCAAATGGGATATCAAATCGAAAAAACTGTCACATCACTGGCTGGTATGAAGTCTCATTGTGCAGGGCAAGGTGGTGTGTGTGTGTGTGTGTGGGGGGGGGGGCTCAGTAACTTAACATAATATGTGATAAGGACGTGCTATTTTTCTAAAACATCGTATCTATAATTCCCGCACATTTGTGAAAAGTCTAGGCCATGATTCTACAATTCATGCAAAAATATTGCATTGATTCCTCACAAGTCAAATTTTCGCCAGGAAAAGACCCATAATCCATCTGAAAATGATGTGAAACATTTGATAGAATAAAAATTACTATAGTCAAAGAATGTAAACATGAGGTATATCTGAGAGCTTCTACAATATTTGCTGAGGTGTGAAAGAACCTACTGTATTTCAAAAATGTAAAAATCGAGCATATGATGAAATAAAATAAAACAGAAGACTATATATTGGAAGCAGAAGAGTATCGATCTAAACATCTCGTCGAGAATTTCGTCTAACCAGTATAGAAACTGAGTACAGTATCTGGGGTTTTCAAAATTCATGAAATAGAAAGATTACTTTGGACCTATAAGTTTGTTGAAATAGTACATGAAACATTTGATGAAATCATTCACTCATGTTTGAATCTAGAATCTACAAAACTGAAAAAGATTTGAACATGTTTTATATCTTGAAAAATGTTCAGCATGATTCAAATATTCATAAAGCGTAAAAATCCCGCAGAGAACTAATCAGGTGTTCTCAACCAGCAATTAGGGAGGCAATTTCAATGCACCTGTCATTTACGTAAAGGAAGAGATTTCCTACCGTTATGTGTCTTACATACAACCTTTGCAGCTGTTTATTGTAAGACATTGCGGCATGCTCATTTTACTTTCGATCATACGCCCTCGTGCGGCAATGACCTGGGGATGGTACATTCGATAGAGAGTTTACGAAACCAGGACAGCAAAGCCAGGCAGAACGTCAACTGATATTCTGCAAAGCAAGTATTGTTTCCGGACGCTACCTCTAACATGTCACCCAAATGGCCAAACTGAGGCCTCCTATAGCTCAGAGAGATGCCCGAAAACCATATTTCTTTAAGATAAACGTTCAAAACGACTAAGTTTTAGTTCGGAGGCTTATGTATATCTGCAGTACCGAACTCCAGAAATAAGGTTTTCAAGTTGTCAAATTGAAAAGGACAACTTCATAGACTCTCAAGGAAAGCAAAGTCGAATAAGAAACAATGAATCTTTTGAATCTAAAGTTCTGAAACAAAAACAACATTGCATTGCCATGCCATTGTCGTTGCCGTAGCAGTTTCGTAAACTCACCATATGATCGTAAACAGTCGGCGACCTACTGCGACACATCGGCGACGTGTACCCGATCAGTCGGCGACATATGGAAACGATAACTAAAATTGCTCACGATGGTTAGGGTTATGCCAATTTCAGGAAAGGGTGTGCCGCCGATATTTTCAACATGCTACCGTTGGCCACTCCAATTTTTGTGGAAATTATAGCTTCGGTTTGGCTACTGGGAAATTCTGGTAAATCACCACAGTTTGGCCTTCAATCACAAATACTTTATGCCTTCTAGGTACAAATTGCCAAGATTTGGCCTTCGCTGGTCCAAGACCTCCAAAAAGTATACCCTTGCCTGGACCAAAACATTTCCTACGCCACTGCAAAGTAGAAACGAGCCTCTCAACTACAGATGCGCCGAAATATTTTGTTCATTCTAAAATGCGAATCAGGCAGAAAAAAAAATGAGCTCGAAAACAGCCCTCCCAGTATTTCTCAACAATAGACGTCAAGTGAAATTTGCGATAACGCAAAATTACGAATGAAAAAACTCTTCTATCGTTGTTATTCACGGGCATATTTCACTTGACATCTAAAGACTATAACAGCAAAAAGGCTGTTCATGCTCAGTTTTTCCTCAATTTCTCAATTTTCTTGCCGCTATGATTTGAATAATTTACGACTTTCGTTCTTTAGAATTACGAAGATTTGTTAATCAGGAAAGGAAAACTATGCTGTCTTATGCGATAAAACGTTAGTTAGAAACGCTGTTTCATCATAAAAAACAGTGCAAATTTTTCCAATAAAATGCCACCTGCTATTTTCAATAATGCATTTTGAATTGTTTCGATGTTATGACAGTAGGGCCCAGTTTCCATTTCGTTTGAAAACCGAGTGGAATGTCTACGTTTTAGCCTCGCGTTTCCATTTAAAATGAACGAAAACGGAAACTTTTGAACATGCTGTTCAAAGTTGAGTGATCTGAAAACGGAGACATTTGAAAACACATCATTTTCAATGGATACACCACAAACGGAGTCAGTCGAAAACTTCACAACGACCACAGCCGACTTGGTGCCAAATAACAAAGCAAAGGAAATGCCTCAACAAAGGAAATGATAATGAATGAAAACAGAGCAATAGAAACACCTCCACTTTTGTGCCAGGTTCTCTTGACGAAAAATGGAGTGGCGGAAACGGTTCAAGATGATGAAAACGTAGACATTTGAAACCGATGTAATGGAAACATAGCCTCAGACTGCTCATCAAGGAGAGGCTGAAAAAGTTCCAACTGTCAATTCCAAAATAACCCTACCCTGGGTACCAGACAATAACCCTTGAGTAATTGAATTTAGGAGGTGCAGAACAGGGGCATCAGTTTAAATATTCTTGGTTATTATTTAGTATTTCTCGATGTTTTTATTTTGAATATTCTCTCTGAAACAAGAAAGACAACAGTATAGAGAAATAGAGAAAATATTCAAAACAAAAACTTCGAGGAATACTAAATGATAACCAAGAATATTCAAACTGATGCTCCTGTGGGTGCAGAAGCTAAAACCAGCTGCAAAAGTATAAAGCTAATAAAGATGATTTTCATTTTACACCTGCTAAGCATATCTTAAAACAAGCAAATTACTTTTACAGAATATATCTCAGTGTTATGATACATAGATGATAAATTCAAAAGGTGGATGCTTTTAACAAGATTAGTGTTTTGATAAATGGCGTCATCTTTTGTCAACTACATCAATCGTTAACTTACACATATAAAGCATCAATATGTCAACAGTGGCATTATACCATTCTGTTACTCTTATCAACAACCTGTCAATCAACTTATCAACTTGTCAATCAAAATAGGCATCTATCAATTAAATAATTTTTAACCAGTCATCAAATTTCTGTCAAATGTGATCAAAATCCTATTCAAGATACGTATCTATCAATTATACAAATAGTCGGTCATCAAGTTTTCAAAGCTGTAGAATCCTACTTCAGATATTGATCAACAATTGAGAGGACACTGTCGTAGCGCTGATTGGGTGAATAAGACAATAAAAAAGAATAGAATTAGTCAAGCTTCAATAATTTTGCTGTACACCGAAATTCATGAAGACGATAACAATCTGACTGCCTTTATCCTCGAAACAAGACATGACCCAAGGGCATAAAGGCTTGATAAGTTCAGGGGCCAGGTCTGTTCTTAGTGATCTCAACATCACGACTAGCCAAGCAAAGCCACGACAGTGTACCTTTAAATAACTGGTCTTTCATCAACCTCGTCCCCAGGGTTGTGACAAAAGGCCCTGGGGACGAGGTTAGTCCTTCATACAAGTCATCAAACCTGCCTTTGTGATGGCTTCAACCAAAAAATCATCTTATTCATCAAAAAAATTGCCTGTCACTGCCGATGTCAATCTGTAAAGTTGTTGATCAGTCATTCAGCGTATCAGTATGTAAATAAATCATTTTATATAACGATCACGAAGGAGGACCCATAATCCGTCTGAAAATAATGTGAAACACTTGGATGGGCTTTGAGCCTCAAAAATCCCGAAATATGGGTCTCGAAATCTAATCGTTCCACTAGAAATGAGAGGCTTTTTGAACTGTAAAAACAGCTTTCGAGATCTTTACCTTATCGTTGGATTTTCTTCATCTTGGTTCTGAAGATTGGTTTTCGGTAACTTTATCTTCCATTAATGTTGATTTCTGGGAAGTTCAACGGGCTTATCTCGCCTAAACCTTAAAATCCGTAAATTTGGGTCTTCCCCCCAAAATAACTGGCAGCACGTCCCCATCATCCTTAGACTAGAGTTATTACCTCCAGGGGTTTGTATCTTCGTCCTTTGAAAGGCATTTCTATCTCTTGAGATACTGGATACCTTAAAAAACTGGGTTCGGCAAAATGCTGCTAATGGCTGGGCACAACAATACGCAACAATGAAACGGGCGCCAATTACGAACCCTAGTCTAACAAATTCTCTCACTATCCTGTGCTACTTCTGGTCTTGTTTACGTCAAACAGGTTCGTATTTTCATGAAATTCTCTGGTATTTCACATCATCAACTGTTAACACAAGTACTTGTTCTAGCAGTTGCTTAGTAACATTCTTCATGTATTAGAGATAAAGCATGATTTGAAATCCGAATTTTCCAACAGCTCCGTTAAATTCAACTCAATGTAAGTAAAAACACCATTTTTATTCTGCAGGTCCCTCTAAAAAAACTTCACTTGGACAGTACAGCACGCAGCAGAGGAGTACCTCAAGGAACATACTGTTTCGGTAGGCTACATACTGTTTTTAAGTAATATTGTGCACTCCAAGGAAAGTTGCAATCTTCACCTTTTTGACGGTAGGTTGATCTTGAATGCCTGAGTCAACAGTATCGATGTTTTGCTAGCATATAAAGGGTGTCCCAAAAAATCGTGCCCCGTTTGTGTGGCTACTGTGAAGGAGCTGTAAATTCAATTATCTCAGTTGTCACGCAAATGCATAGATCAAGCTTAAAGTTAGAGTTTCAGACCTTGTTTGAGTCAATCTGACCTGCGGTTGCTGATTCACGGCAGAGAAGAGACAAAACTAGTGGTTGCTTCAAAAACAGGCAAGCAGACTTATTACAGATGACGAAATAGACTTGGTGCAAGTCTAGTTGTTATCCAGCAATGTCAAAAGAGTCAGTTTTCAAAGAAAGCGTTTTGGCATCGCATTAAAATTTTCACTACATTTTTAAAAGGCAGAAAGTGATCTCTGATGAATAGACAATACTGTTAACCCTTTGAAAGATTTAGCAAAAATTTCAATACGACGCTAGAAAAATTTCTTTGAAACTTACTTTATTTTGACATTGCTGGAGAACAACAGAAGTGCTATTTATGTTTGAAGCAAAAACTTACTCTGCCTTTTCTCTTCCATAAATCAGCAACCACTTGTCACATTGATTCATACAACGGCTCAGACCCTAAGTTAAAGCCTGACCTATGTAACTGTTTAAAATTCGAGAGGATTGAATCCACAGCTCCTCCACAGCAGCCACACAAACGGAGCACATTTTTATTTGACACCCTGTAGGCATCAAATCTTTAAGAAATATTGCACAAATGGTTAAAGACACATTGCTAACCATTGTTTTGGCCTAGATTCCTTTTGTCTTGTTTTTCACCCGGCTCACAAAGGATCATGGGTGACAATCAAGGGCGCCAGAGGCACGGGTGCAGCGGGGGCAGCTACCTCCCTTGCCCTGATGGTATGGGGGCAGCACGGGGGCAGAAAGTGCCTTTTCAAAAAAACCTTTCTCGTATACCTGCTTCATCTGAAACAAAAGATGTTGTTCGGGGTTTTTTCAAAAACAAGTAGAAAGAGTTGATGAGTTTACGGCAGGCTGGTATGATAAGAATTTTCCCTAGAATTGCTGGAAAGTGAGTGGGACAGTCGCTTCTTGCCTGCACAACGAGATAATTTCAATCATATCTTTCATTGAAAGGATCAAAGTAAAAACGGGTAAAGTGCACTAATTTATACCTATAAAAAGCAAAAATACACTGCACGACATTTATACATAAAAATAAGCAACATGCAGACACAGACCTGTTGTATCATTGAACCGGCAATGGAGAAGTGAGTTAAACTTGTATAGCTATTCATTTCATCATCGAAGTCTCAGTGGGAGGCTTTAAAAACAAATAAACACAAATAAACACATTGCCAATTTTCAAACGGACCTATCAACACAGCTTCACTAGACTTGTAGCCTGATTTGTTGTCCTAATTCTAAATTTGATAGTGCATTGAAATTTCCTACATGCTTAAAAAAACTATGAACAATGGCCTTGTTGCTCAAAACCAAATCAAAGGGTCAAAGGGCCACAACTTTTAGGGTGAAATTTAGATGAAAGTTGCAAAAAACTACGAGTTCATTTTTCAACATTGTGTAAAGCAGTCTCAGAAACTTACTTAAGAAAAGTGCATTTTGACTTACGTTTTGTTTCGACGTTCAAACAAATGTTGAAGGGATATCATAATGCTAGTAAAGATCAATCTAATTTAGGATTGAAAGATTGTCAGAGAATGATAGTATCAATCCTTGCGATGTCATTCTTTGCACAAGTGATTTTTAGCGCCAAGCGCTGAAATCGCAGAAGTAAAGCAGATCTATTCGGATCACTGCCCCTTGTCATGATGCCCAAGTGGTGGGGCCCTACCTGGGACCAAGCCCTACTCCTGACTGTTGCGGCTTGAAAGTCAGAGGATTACGCCTTTGTGCCACAAAACTTCATAGCATCTCAATTGGTGACTTAACGAGCTTTCCCTCACATTCTTAGCAATTCTTTCCCAAGGCACAAGAAAGAAATTTCGGGGTTTTGAGCTGTTTTTGCATGAATCGTCGTTGCGTTGTAATGGGTCGTTGGTGTTGTTGCTGTACAGCAACACAAAATGTCATAAGTCTAATAGATTTATTGTAAATATAACCATGATGCAATGCAACTCGAATCAGCATTCGAGCGGCTACTAAGCAATCAATCATTTTATTACTCAACTTGAAGCGACGCCAACACGGGAAACATGTTAATAAGGGCCTGGTCAATGATATCGTTGGTAAAGAGAGAATAATTTATTTCTTCAAATAATGGTACCCGTACTAATTTACGCAAAACGAATCAAGTTTGACCGCAGTCTTAATTTGGATACGGGTTTTATTGTCAAGTAGATGCTTAATGCGTCAAGTCACTGTGTGAAAACAGATGTGTGTTATTCTTGTTTTTGCCGCAGCAAGTTAAAAAGAAAATCACTGCCTTTAGTGTTGCACAAGTTGTACAGTTACATTTTGATGAAAATGGTTTCTGTGGATGTTCAATCCGAGGGTGAAAATTTACTTCCTTTATCATATCTCTTAAAATAGAGTTCTTGAATCTGTATCTAATGTTTGAAAACTGAATTGTTATAATTTGATAACGCTAGATTTTGTAGAAGTTCAATTCAAAGGTAAGTTTTGAACTTGTTTATCTCCAAAAGTAGGGCTTTTAATTAAACTGGCATTTTATGCTTTCTAGTACAACTTGCTACGAATTCAATACTTTTATGTTATGCAAGTTATGTATTTACAGGACTTTTACAATTTGGTGAAAAAAGTTTCTGTAGAGATTTTTCTTTACCTCGTAAAGTACGCTTCTTAAGTTGCTATGTCATTTTCTCCTGCAACTAACGACGCGACAGCAAAATCAATGCTTTTGAGTCTTGAAAGTAGTATATTGATAATTTTTATGAAAACATTTTATGGCGAACTTCAGTGTTGAAGTATCAATCAGATCTGTTTATCTCGGAGAGCACCATATCTTCCTGCTAAAACAGTTTAATGAAAGCAGTAATAAATACATAATTTGAACTTTGCAAGCTGGGTACCTACAAATGAGTAATTTGCTAAATGAGACTTTCCTTAACAAGTTCTAGTGCCGCATATATGAAATTTTGCAGTTAGATATAGCAGCTAGCTCTTCAAAATCACTGATTTGAGTTTTGCAAAGTGCTGTTACAGAGTCCAATGATATGTAGATTGTTTCTTAAGGAACTGAGTCCATATAAATGCGTTAATGCTGTCCTGAATTTTTCTGACAGACCACTGACGGCCCTTTGTTATTGTACAATAGTTTAAAAGTCGTTAGAAGTGGAGACCAAAGACTTCTTAATCCTTGCATTATATTGGTAATGAACGCTCCATTTATACGGACTCAATGCCTTTAAGAAGTTTGCTGCTCAGACATGAATTCACACAAGTTTCAAAATGTCAAGAACGTAAACCTATTTCTCAGTCACCTTGGTGGGGTGGTTTCTTTGAGAGACTTTTTCCTACGTTGGTAAAAGTGGAAGTAGTAACAATATGTTTATTACTTGTCACATCGATTTTTGAAATGCCACGATAGATTTGAAATTTTAGTCAATAAATTATTGTTGTTGTTTTTCTTTGTTTTTGTGGTTGTTGTTACATTCATTTTGAGATGAATGCTAAATTGTGAAAGTAAATAAAGTACACATTTGTAATGGCCCGGTAATGTGTACATTTACGACAATTTTGTTCTCATCAAAGTTAAGTTTCATTAGCCTAATAATTGGCAAAATTATAGCCTTATGCTCTGGGAGAGAGTTACGGGAAAGTTCTGTAGAGTAGTGAAAATATCGCGTCTGGAAAGACAGTAACCATGCTGAACTCAAAGACAAGAAAATAAAAGTTTGCTCTATCTACAAGAGAAGGGCGGTTTTACATCTTGCCAATGGCTTGTTGAGAAGTAATTAAGCATTCTGCTCGACTCAATGGCCAAGCTGGATATGTTGAAATATCAAATTGCTGTTTCTTTGGACAGCTGTTAGAAACAAAGCATATCTTGTCCTGCAAAAGCATTGATGCTTTCCAATAACGATTTCAAAATCCATTTTGCATGTTTAAAAATGTATTAGTATCTTGTTGTAAAGAAGGTTTTGGAATCTTCAATCCAAACGATGTGCACATTTACTTGACTCTAAAAGATACAGATTTCATTCAGATCTGATTTAATTTAAGTGTAAACTTAATTTTGCAAACACTTGTCTCCGCGAAAGCAATAGAAAAACGCCTAATTCTCAAAAAAGAATCCTTTCCTATTCAAATTTCACATATTCGTTTCAACCAGTTGAAAATTAGATTACTGTTTGTGAGTAGAACCTCTTTCTTACAAATAATCAAAACCAACAACTCAAGATAGATATAAATCATAATGGAATATGATTTAGCACAGGTATCAATCTGCCCCTGCTTAAAACTTCATCAAATAAGATTTAGTTTTTGCTTGCAAAAGCAACTAACTCTTAAAAGAGTTTGTACAAGGCGAAAGGTTGCCTATGCAAAGTCAAATCGATGTAGATAAAAACAATACTTTGTCTGGTTTTTTCCTTGTTCCACCTTTAGACAAGCTTATTTACGTTCCTTTTAGAAATGAGAAGAAAAGGGACGAATAAGAAATCAGTAATTTTGTTATGAACAGCTGGGTACTGTCAACTGCAAATAGATCTACAGGTGAAGACAGGGAACTTAAGATTTTGGCCTGACAGTCATTGTATTACCAGTCAATAGAATCGAAAGTTGATTCTTATTCACACTTGAATAAAATCTTGTTAGTAGTGCAGTTAATAAGAGTGTGCAATGGTAAACAGGCTTGTCATTGAATAGAACAAAGAAACACTCAGTTACAGCATTGTTTCTTGGGTGATCTATTGTTCATCTATTGTTCATCAAACGCGTCAAACTTCAAATGTCTGATTTTTGCACAAATCCTTCAAAAGTAACCTGAAGAGAAAATTTTGATTGATGCAGATGAACAGCATTGTCAAAAAGTAAGGAATCCTGTTTAGACTCTTTTGATATTTCATTTCGCTTTCAAATCATCCACTGATTTTAAGTACGAGCTGATGACATACTCTGAGTACCGAATAAACGGGAGGAGGATGAGAATAATCGGGGGGGGGGTTGGAAATGGTTCGATATAACAATAATCGGGGATTGGAACAATCGAGGGGGGGTGTTGGAGAAATTGAAAATAGTCGTTTTCTTAGCTAAACACATATAATTTATAAAATTTATGTGAACAGTGATGTTACTGATACATACACTGATGAACTCTGGTTCTGTTGAATGCACTTCTTGAGACTTCTTCTTGCAATCATTTACAAATCATGTTTACTATCCTTTCCATTGTCCAAAAATTAATAAAAGGGGGGTTGGAATAAACCCAGGGGGGTGGAAAATTTTCAAAAGTTAATAAGCGGGGGGGGGGAGATTATTCGGTACTCGAGGGTAATTTTGTTTGCAAATTACAAGGGCCATGTATGGAAATATAGCTTTATCTGATGTTTGACAAGGTTTCAGTTTCAAGAAGCATTTCATCTGAGCTGAATGAAATTTAATATAAATTGCCTCATGCATTAATTTGATGGTTAGAAAGGCATAGTCAACTATGCATACTTTCTTCACTTCTTGCAAACAAAATGACGTCATCAGCCAACTATACAAAATACTGGATGACTCTAGAATGAAATAAGATATCAAAAGATTTTAAACTGAAGTATTTATCATTCAACAATGTGATTCAGTTGGATCAATAAACATTTTCATTTCAGATCATCTTTAAAATGCAACGAAAGAAGGCAAAATCCAATTTTGAGATTTGTCAGTTCTGTCGGCTTTGTCGTTGCTTTGAAAATCATTTGGAAGGAATCAACAAATTTTGACTCCACTTTGAAGCAAAGATAAAGAGCTAAGTAAATATATTAGCTAAATTCTAACTCGTCGGCACTTAGACGTATGTCCTAGAGTCTGTTGTCTCCCTATGCTCCTTTGACTCGATGTTAGCGCTTTGGTTAAACAGGCTCATGATTTTACTCTGAAAACCTGACCCTATTTAGGCCCAAACTTTGAGCTTCCTAGAATACCGATCAAATTGTGTCCCATGGGATTCAAGATTCGAAGTCACGAATCCATCGTAATTCCATTGATGATTGCAGAAAATAGGGTCAGCTGTTTCACTATTTCACCGCAAAAGGACTCATCGTCATAAGTCTAGTATGCACTCGAATGTGAACCAGGCCTAAGCAGCGAATTGAAATCTTGCTCGCCAAACGAAAATTCTAAGACTAACAATGATCTTGATTTACTACGCTCCTTCCTGTATGCAACCAATGATCAACTCATTGAAAAATTTACATCAAAATCACACTAAAACCACACTCTGTGATTAGAAATATTGTGCTTTGACTGGAATATGATGAAATTTGACGGGCAAAAAGCAATTAATCGAGAATAGGATCTGATGGGAACGGGACCATGCATCTTCAAAGGAAGAATGACTGCGATTTTTTGTAAAATAGGATTGAGGACCCCATTGAGGGCTCTCTTAAAGGTTTAAAAATTCAGATAATTTGAAAAGCTCACTCTTGACTACTTTCGATAAACGCTGCGCCATTCAGTGGCAGGTTTAAGTCTCCAGAATTAGCACACAGAGTAAGTTACATAAGCGTAAAAAAGGAAGAATTTAGAGCATTTAAAGGGATATTTCTGGCTATATCTAACATATGTTGTACCACATCACAAGCAAAATATTTTGAAATCATGACTTTCTTTTTCCCTACTAATTATACAGGAATTTTCTCATCAAAACATGAAGTTGCAAGATCTCTCTCTTTTGTTACATTTTCTTATCAACATTTGGGTTAACCAAAGATTATTCTGTTAGAGCAGAGTCTAAAATGAAGTTTAGTTCTTAGTATTTGAATCAGACGAACCGTTTACTCTGATATTTTCTGCATGTGGGTCACTTGTCTAAATCGATAACTGCTGGTTAATGAACTTGATACAAATGCTTCATGAACAGAAATATCACAGAATAGTAAATAAGAGATTTTGTGTGACAGCAACTGAAGTCGGAATGACAATCGAAACATGTGAAGTGGCAAATGGTGAGTCTGCGGTTATTAGAATTTCTGTTCATACGTAGGCAAGCCTGTCTGTCAACTGGGATGTAAATTTTGCACGGATACCACCTCATACATCGAAGATGAAAAGGCCACGATACCTACGTTGCTCGTCGGATCCGAAGATGCTTGCGATGACAAATAAATGAATAAATTGGTAAGCAGATGCGATGAAGAAAAGAATATAGGTATTACCGCCTAATACCTGATTTCCATGCAAAGCTTATTGTCCTCATGTGCATCGAAGAGTAAAATAGGAGTTTAGAAATCAATTTGGCAGGGTCTTAAGATAAGAAAGTTAGGCCAAAGGCTGCCACCTCGAAAAGTGCGACTACTTTCCTTAATCTTCAGAATATTTCTCTTCTCTGAAAGCTTAAGCTACCAGTAATGTCTGAGAATAAAGCGCACAATCTTACAAAAAAAGTTACTAATAGCAATTAAGACACTTCATCAAAACACATAATGTCTTCAGATAGTGATGACAAACGTAAGCATTCTTAAAGAGACAGAGGCGCAGCGAAACAGCAAAAAGTAAATCTGGCAGCTTATAGCAAGATACGATCTAACTGAAGAAACCTTGTTGAAACACACAAGGCCATTTAAGGATAAGTAGCTGAAACAAAAGTAAGCAAAGCTTGGAGGGCGGGTTGCGGCGATGTGCGGCGAGGCAGCATCATGTAGATTTGGTAGCTTATAGCAAGATACGATCTAACTAAGGAAACCTTGTTGAAACACACAAGGCCATTTAAGGATAAGTAGCTGAAACAAAAGTAAGCAAAGCTTGGAGGGCGGGTTGCGGCGATGTGCGGCGATGTGCGGCGAGGTGCGGCGAGGTAGCATCATGTAGATTTGGTAGCTTATAGCAAGATACGATCTAACTGAGGAAACCTTGTTGAAACACACAAGGCCATTTAAGGATAAGTAGCTGAAACAAAAGTAAGCAAAGCTTGGAGGGCGGGTTGCGGCGATGTGCGGCGATGTGCGGCGAGGTGCGGCGAGGTAGCATCATGTAGATTTGGTAGCTTATAGCAAGATACGATCTAACTGAGGAAACCTTGTTGAAACACACAAGGCCATTTAAGGATAAGTAGCTGAAACAAAAGTAAGCAAAGCTTGGAGGGCGGGTTGCGGCGATGTGCGGCGATGTGCGGTGAGGTGCGGCGAGGTAGCATCATGTAGATTTGGTAGCTTATAGCAAGATACGATCTAACTGAGGAAACCTTGTTGAAACACACAAGGCCATTTAAGGATAAGTAGCTGAAACAAAAGTAAGCAAAGCTTGGAGGGCGGGTTGCGGCGATGTGCGGCGATGTGCGGTGAGGTGCGGCGAGGTAGCATCATGTAGATTTGGTAGCTTATAGCAAGATACGATCTAACTGAGGAAACCTTGTTGAAACACACAAGGCCATTTAAGGATAAGTAGCTGAAACAAAAGTAAGCAAAGCTTGGAGGGCGGGTTGCGGCGATGTGCGGCGATGTGCGGCGAGGTGCGGCGAGGTAGCATCATGTAGATTTGGTAGCTTATAGCAAGATACGATCTAACTGAGGAAACCTTGTTGAAACACACAAGGCCATTTAAGGATAAGTAGCTGAAACAAAAGTAAGCAAAGCTTGGAGGGCGGGTTGCGGCGATGTGCGGCGATGTGCGGCGAGGTGCGGCGAGGTAGCATCATGTAGATTTGGTAGCTTATAGCAAGATACGATCTAACTGAGGAAACCTTGTTGAAACACACAAGGCCATTTAAGGATAAGTAGCTGAAACAAAAGTAAGCAAAGCTTGGAGGGCGGGTTGCGGCGATGTGCGGCGATGTGCGGCGAGGTGCGGCGAGGTAGCATCATGTAGATTTGGTAGCTTATAGCAAGATACGATCTAACTGAAGAAACCTTGTTGAAACACACAAGGCCATTTAAGGATAAGTAGCTGAAACAAAAGTAAGCAAAGCTTGGAGGGCGGGTTGCGGCGATGTGCGGCGAGGCAGCATCATGTAGATTTGGTAGCTTATAGCAAGATACGATCTAACTGAGGAAACCTTGTTGAAACACACAGGGCCATTTAAGGATAAGTAGCTGAAACAAAAGTAAGCAAAGCTTGGAGGGCGGGTTGCGGCGATGTGCGGCGATGTGCGGCGATGTGCGGCGAGGCAGCATCATGTAGATTTGGTAGCTTTCAACCCGATGGTGTGTGATTGAAGAAACCTTGTTGAAACACACACCTCCTTTTTAATAATTGTAATTAAAGAAAAGCTCAAAGTGAGCCAATACTTTGATAAGAAATGTATATTAAACTTAGAATAAACCATACGCAATCGGATTGGAGCTCGCTTTCACAGTGGCGCAAGACAAGTTCACCCGGTTCTCCGATCTCTTCGAAGGAAGTGGAGACGCGGCGAAGCAGCAACTTAGAGCCTCGTACAATTTGACTGAAACGATTACGTGTCAAAATTCCTTCCATTAACATGATGTTGATGGGTATTAATTGTGAATTGATAGATTTTTGCTGATCAAATATCTGATGGAATCAATTACGATTGACTCAAATATCATTCAGTTTCAATTTTGGTTTGAATTTATCGGGATATATTTATCAAGATTTCTTGACGCAGTAAGACTTAAGTCAAATCCATAAAAATACGCTCTGGCGATTAAGAATTAGGCGTAGGCTAAAATTGCTAGTCAGCTGAGTAAATAGCTTTTTCAAAATCCCCAAAATGATATCAACTTGAAATCAATCTGTATTTCATTATAACTTGTTTACTTATCAGATCATATTGTTTTATTAACAACTGTCGCATATTCTTTCATGTTGTGAATTTTTTTCATGAGTTTTTTTCATGAATTTCAGTTTGTTTACAAACATCGCAAATATCTCAAAGAACTTTTTCTTCTATGTGCGAACAGTGTTATGCTTGGCCTCTTTGTCTTGGTTGATTCCAAATTTGTATCTTATATGAAATGAAATCAGATTCAAAGAGCTCTTTCCAAGCAATGATTTCAGGCTTATGTTCTTATAAAACTGTTTGAATCCATGATATTTTGAGCAATCTGTTCAATAACAGCTAAAACTTATTTCAATAATTTGCGAAACTTGAAAAAACAACTTATCAAGATTTCTTGATACGATTAAATCAGCATAGATTAGCAGTAAGATATTACAAACATATAAAAGATAAAAACATATCCTTACCCTGGGTAAAGAAAAATGGGTTTGTGAGCATTTCTTTAGCCTATTTGCAGCAGCTACGGGATATAGCTATATCTATTCCCTTTCAGAGCTGCCCGAGACAATTTGTAAATAGAATCTATCGTCTATGGCAACTTTGACATGTGCGTTTCCTTAAAGTGGTGAAGGAAATGATGGGTTTGTGGCTGATTTGTGGCGTTTCTTCAGCCCATTCATAGCAACTAGTAGACATAGCTATGTCTATTCATTTAAAGAAGTCTCTCTGCCTCTAATCAAAATCAATTATGTAGCAGAAAAAGTTGCTGATTATATTAAAATCCTGTTATATGAACTCTGCCATGATATTCTCAATTAAGTGCCCATGTCAGTTGCTATATAAACTTTGGATGTATGAGGCTTGTTCCAATTAGGTGCTGCGTAGGCAGTGACCTGTATAACTGGTACTTGTACTTCGGTCTATATTTTATCTACGTCAATGAGTGAATAATGCTATCAGAATCTGGGTCACAGCAATGCGAGATATACACTATATAGTTAAGATTGATTGTTTTTGTAGTCTTCGAGTTGATTTGTTAATTATTAACGTAACCACTTAATTCTTTCATATCATGATCAGAAAGTCCGTTTTTGATTCCCATACATATGCTGCACCTGCAGATCGACGCTACGAATCTCCATTACCTCAGCCACAAGCTTGTTTAACCCGATTTGAGCATTCAACTGTAAGATATGCTGTTTTTAAAGCGCTTTCAGGATGCAGAAAAATAGCTATGTACTGTTTAAATGATCTCGAGTGCATGGGAAATCTTTACGCTAACTGTCCATTCTATAGGACATTCGAGAGCATTTGACAGGCTTGTGAAGCAATAATCAATCAAATGGACAACTAGTTCGAATTAGACTGACAGCTACTCTGCCTTCTTGCAAAAAAAATACACGGTATTACTTTCTGAGGGTATCAATGCCTGCTTCTTTTCTCTAAACTTATTTTTATGCCTGTAAAGCTTTAGCCAATCAGACCTGGAAGTCTCCTGCCATGCATAAAAATTTCTTTTGTCCCTCATTCGTCCTTTGTTGCATACTGTCGTTACATTACATGTTGCAAAAGTCCACTGAGATATAGATTTGTCTTTATCTCCTTGCTAAAGTCTATCTCAAATTAGTTGTCAGTTATTCTGAGGGATAACAAACAGTGCAACGTAGGAATAGCCTCCAGACTAGCGCATAAACGTTCTAGGGGGAGGGGGGGGGGGTGAAAATTACACAGCGGGGTTTGAATGTTGGAAACTTTGGTGGCGTGCTTACTTCATGGAAGTCCGCTAAGCGAGTGTTTTTTTGTTGTTAAGGATGCAGCTGAAGTAACCAATTTTGTTTCTTTCTTGATCTAAGCAGCTGATCCTCGAAAGAAAAAAATTACGGTTTTAAAGAATTTAATTTTTTTCCTTGAAAATGACTTAGAGACAAAGGGACACTCTGCGTGAATGCTTAAGAGGATAAAAGGCGGCGAGAGAAGAGGAGCAACTCCTGCTATAGAAAGATCGAGAAAGATTTAAGATTCTAACTCATTTCAATGAGAAACATGAAAAAACATGCAAAATTAATAAGAAAGAAAACTCGATAAAGACCCTAATCTTAGTTTCAGGGCTCATGTTATGAGATTTTAGGTTAGATGGATTTAGGTTCTTTGAATATTTCAGATTTGACAAATAAGAATTTGATATTTCAAAGAGACTGTTTCGATAATCGGAAAATTCGTGGATTTGAAGGCTAAATATTAATTGTGAGTACCAAATCCTTTTATTATGATTTGTCTATTCCACAGTCTCATATTTTCTTGTCTAGTGCAATGTAATTTGTTATGGGATTTTGTTATAAAATAGTGAATGCTGTAGCAGGGATTTAGAAACTGATGACTCCATATTACCTTGATAAATGAGGTGACAGACACACCGCAAATGGTAGAAGAATTCTAATCTAATTTAAAGTGCATATGTCATGAACCTGATTGGTTCATGTTATACAATTGTCTCTGATCTTTACTACAAAAACACAAGATCGAGGCTGAACATTTATTGCAGTGAAAATTTAGCCTCGGTCCTGTAATGTTGTAATGAACAATGGCGAGAATTGTACCGCATGAACCAATCAGATTCGTGATATATGCCCTTTAAAGTAACCTTGTATAGTTAAACATCAACTTTAGCCCTTTTTCTTCCGATTTGTGGGTGGACTTACGACGAAGAGTCCCTTGTCAAAGCGTCATTATCAAGTCAAAAAGAACAGTAGCCTGCGAGCAGACATACCAAAGGGAAAGTTACAGTCTGCGCAACGCCGCTCAATATCATGTATTGTATACGTCAGCATTTTATTTCAATAGCAATTTGAATGGCCCTTTCTACTTAGCGCCTGTAAAATGTCTGCTGTAAAAATTCAAGAGTATTGTGTTGTTAATTAAGGTTGCTTAGAGAACAAAGGGAGAACTGAAATTTAATCACATGACAGCCGTTCTCAAATCTGATTGCTTCCTCGCTTCACAGGAAAGCGATGTCATTAGAGAGTTTAAGAAACCAAGACGGCAACGCCAGCCAGAACGTCATCTGAAATTCCGGAAAGCAAGTCCTGTTTCCGTACGCTACCTTTAATATATCATCTAAAAGGCCAAAGTAAAGCCCCCTATAACTCAGAGATGCCTGAAAACGATATGTTTACTTTGAAGACAACATTAAAAACGACTGAGTTTTACTTCGCAGGCCTAGATCTGCAGTACAGAACGCCGGAAATGCAATTTCCAAGTTGTGAAATTGAAGAGGACATCTTCTTTTGAATCTAAAGTTCTGAAACAAAAGCAACTTTGCGTTGCAGTCGCCGTTGCCGTCGTGGTTTCGTAAACTCCCTGTTGGCTGTCACAACAATTTATTTCCTTTGTTATCAAACAAATGTTATCAAACTTATGACGACGACTGTTTTAACACAGGGGAACAAGGGAGAGCGAAGGAGTTCCCTTGTTTTAAAAACAGCCCTCTGCGGAGCACCATGTGGAGTCAGTTAAGGTGGCAGTCAAAACAGCACATTTGCACAAAGCACACTGTTGCTGAGGGCAAATTTTTCGTTTCTTTTTGCGCATGATTTGAGAGAGACTTGAGGATGTCTGAATTATTTTGTTATTTGTTTGTCTGTTGTTTGTTTGTCTGTTGTTTGTTTGTCTGTTGTTTGTCTGAACTATTTTGTTAGGGAAGGTTGTTTGTTGTTATTTGCCATCACTGTCTGTGTCGCTTCCGTTAGTGAAGTACAAACACAGTATGTCAAGGATTGGCAAAAATTTAGTACATCAAGGCTCAAATGTGATTGAATTAACATAAAAAATATTGTCTGCAGACTTCATACTGAACAGGCGCAAATGTTCGGATAGGAAAATACCTTGTAAGGTTTCTGTATAACCTAAAGAGAAGTGCCAGGTGCAAACACAGCACACGGAAATTTCAACATCGAAACATACCGAAAAGCAAGAGATGACCTAGACAAAAAATCAGAGAAAACCGCGTTGCTTGAAAAACTGCAATAGAATCATATCATTCAGATTGATTGCAAAATTTATAAACGTCAGTCAAAGGCATTTGCACAAGTTGCATGATTTACATGAATAAATTATTCATTTAGAAAGAGTACCGACAGAATTAAGCATATATCTTGCACTGTGTCTTTGGAAATAGGAATGCATGAAGATTCTCCGCAGCTGTAGATTCATTGTAGTTTAGTGGTAGGGTAGGTAAGTGAAATTTCAAGTCTGTATTTAGAGTTTAAATGGACATATGCAAGTAGAAGTAGTAGCAATTTGCCGCGACGAGGCATGGGACCCTTAGTTTAACGGGAGTTTAACGTCCCTTCCGAAGGACGGCGAGGTGATGTTTTCACTCAATTTTCATACAAAAACGGAGCAATGTGAAAGGATAGGTTGATGCAACAAAAACGGATACTGGCAAAAACGGAGCAGTGTGAACGGGGCCTGAGGTTTTTTGAATATCTTCGTAGCTGGCTTAGTCACATAGGTGAAGCCACTTGGTGTTTGTTTGGTTCATCTGGATGGTTCAAAATTTGAATAAAGTTTCTATTATGGCTGTTAGCTTTTTAGTTTATGTTGCATCTTTTTCACTGCCATCTTGATCATCACTTCCACCGCGTCTGCCTTTCAGTTTCCTTTACAACTGAAATGAATTTCCGTGTAACATGTAAGTTCAGGTTTTGCACATGACCCGTCCGTGTGGACCTTCATTGTTACTTTTCATGCTACATTGATTAAGCATTAAAAAAATCAATGTGGAATCACAAAAACCCAATGATAAATGCTCTTATCAGATATAAAAACATTAGGAATGTATTTTTGGCTTTTGGTGGTTGACCATTAACGCAGCACCGAGTATTAATTGATTTAGAAAGACTTTCCTCAAACCAAAAGGAATACTAGCAGATGGTGTTGATAAGAGAAAGACGTTTCATGTCAGGTAATTCTCGTTTTCACCATACGTTGAATTTTGAAGAAACGCTTTGAGACTGTTGTCATGACTTGTCACTGTTTATCATAAGTTTCATAATGCATATATGTATCTTTATAAGAAATTTAAGCAAGGATTTTAATCTTGTTTTGAAGGATTTCGAGATGAGCATCTTTTGTGAATGTACTTGTAATATGACTAATATGGGAACAACATTACCGATTTGGACAAGCTAACTTTTTTCATTAAAGGTGATATATTCGCTACACAAGTATTGTCAGTTTAAACCGGGTGACCCAAAAAAACTTCACGAGCTAGATCGCACACAGTTTCTTGAAAGCACACAGTTTCCTGAAAGCAAAGGTTATCAACACAAACAAGGTATCAGCATGTAGCTGAAAGGCTCAGCTATCTTTTGAGATGTTGCTTGGTCGGTTTAAGGTATGCCTACCGTCCGAAAAACAGTTCCAAAAAATATGGAATTTCATTCAATTCTCGGACTGTTCCCTCGTCTTCCAGTCCATGTTTTGGAAGATGTGACAAAGACCGAATTCCAAATTTGCTTTGTAGCAAGAAATTTGAATGAGGAACACAGGTCAATTACATTGCAAACAAAAAACTTCCCCAGACGACTTCAAATCCATCGCTACATTGAGTGTTCACAAAATATTGGCTGGAAAATGGTGGCGACGATTTCACTCAAAATGAAGAATCTGGGGTTCGAAATTTTCTTTGAATCTGGTTTTTCGGATGGTAATCATTGCTTCAAATGACCATGTAGCATCTCAAAAGATAGCCAAGCTTTTCGACTAAACTGTTATAACACCCCCCAGTAACGACCCTGCCGAACATTGAAACTACAGCGGGGAAATTATGAAACTGCACATTTTCAGCGGGGATTGTGAATATCGTGGTGGGGAAATAAACATTTTGGCTATTATCTTTGACGGAACTTGTCTTGTATAATATTTGACGAGGAAACAAAAATTTCAACGGGGAAACAACAGAAACAAGGCGGGGAGAGCGCTTTAAACTCAAACTTGGCGGGGAAACACGTTTTCCTGGCGGGTCATCCTTTCACCTTGGCGGGGCAGCGTTTCAGCGGGGTCGTTACTGGGGGTGTTGTTATACAAAGGATGACAATAACTTTTGATTTCAGGTAGCTAGCAAGGATTTAGCTTGTGAAATGTTCTTTGGGTTATCCGGTAGGAAGCTGATTTCAGAGCTGCAAGCTGTTAAACTACAACGCATATCTTTTGACTTACTCAGTATTCAAACTTGGATAGGCTTTGCAAAAGCAGAAACTGCATGAAACTTTCATACCGTAACCATGGGCGGGGGGGGCGGTTCTCGGCTAAATTTCGGGCAGGGGTGTGCAGCCCGCATTTTCAAAATACTACCGTTGGCTAGACCAACTTTGTGAAAATGGTACCCTTAGCTAAACTAAATTCTACATCAAAAGTGTGATGAGTTGGTGCTTTTTAGATAAAACTTGCCAATTTTCGCCTTCTCTGCACCAAAATCACCAAATTTTAGGTTTTTACATAGGAATTACCAAAATTTGACTTTTTTTTACCAAAATTGCCAAAAAGCATACCCTTGCCCAGACTAAAATTGCCTGAAAGTATAACCTTGCGGGAGGCACATCCCAAGGTACCTTTACCATGGAAGAACACCATCCCCCCCCCCCCGTGGTCGTAACTGCATGACTGTTATATATATAGTGTCTGCAGGGGTTCAATGGATAGTGTTCATTGAACATTTGATACCTCAAGGAGGGCAGTTTAACAGATCAATTGAACAGATGTACCCAGAGAAACACATATCTGAAGGTTTTTAAAAAATCATTCAGTTTTAGCCTTAAGACCCATTTTACCTGGAACTGATACGTGTGGTACTATTGACTATGGTACTATGAAAAAACTAATGCAAAGAGAAGTCAATACGTGGCCAGACCCCTAAAAAGCTTGTGAAACATGCTCAAAAGCCTTTGAAATGTCTGAAGCAGGACTAGGAAGACCTAGACATGAGCATGGCAGAAGGTTAAGTGACTGGTAATTGATGTCCAGCCAATTTAAGAGTTGACAAAGTCGCTTTGGTTTTTTTCTTTTGACTTCATGACCAAAATTGTCTTTGGGGAGAATCTGTCGCATATGAGTTATAATCGAGGGACACAGTTCGGTTTTTCCGAAAGATCATTCGGACCATGAGACCCCGTTTTACACGGATATCCCAAACTGGCCCGTTTAATTGTTGCGTTTACACTGGACCTCACGAATCTGATCCCACTTGGATCTGCTATCATTACCCAAATGAAATCACTTTCGAAAGTGATCCCGTTTGGATCCGATCCATAAAAGGTCTCGTGTATAAGGGTGGGATCGGATCCAAACTGGTGCTGCTAGGAAATGATGCAAGGAAGTTGAAAAAGCTTTGCTGAAAATTCCAAAGAAAGCAGTTAGGGGTGAGACAAAGATTCTATCGGAGCGCAAAATTTCAAAGGATGCAGAGCGCTACTAAAAGCTCATCAAAGCCCAACTGGATCCGATCCCGTGTAAATGCAAACAGTTCTAGACCCATATAAGTGCCTCTCAAGGATTTATATGGGGTAATGAAGCTGTTTAATTAAGTTATCCGCTGTATGAGCCTCGCTTTTCATACCAAAGTACACGATTTGCAAAATGGATACAATGTCCTAATCCTTGATATAATAACTCTGCGAAAACCACTGCTTTGGATTTTCAAAAAGAAAGAAAAGTCCAGGTATACTATTATGAATTAAATCCTAAACTCACAGTAATTTTGCTTTCCTTGCACGGTCAACGTTCCAAAAACTTTCATTTAATTCCATCTGCCTCAAAATTATTCAAAATCATGCAGGTGGATAAAACCAGCATGTGTGCCAGATCCCTTTGGTCTGAAACACAGGCTGCATGAAACAGCATGATGAATCCCGAAAAACCTTGCAAATATCATTCTTTGGGTTTTTCTAAGCTGAAAAGTCAAATATTATTGGTTCAGATCTACGTGGAGGACTGCGAATAACGGGAGGGGTTCGAATAATAGACCTAATCGGGCTAATCGGCTAAGGTTTGTTTTACCCATTTCAAGTCATGTGACCATACTCTCGGGAACTTTCAGTACTGTTTGACTTGACCTGCATCGTTGCCATTGTTAACATAACAAGACCGAGCTAGACTTGCATCGTTTGGACCCATTTCTATGAATCTGTTATAACTTGCTTTATATTTCTATCAATCGATTTCTTCAAGTTACATTAAGAAAATCGCTGAAAATTGACATTTTAGGTCGAATACGAAACATTAAGATCCCCGTCCCCCCTCCTCTCAACCCGGTCTATTTCTGGAGGTAAGCTAAGGGCAATGTGATATCAGTCTTCTTGTGCAATTGGTGAGCTTCTATCTCACTTCCAGGCCGCTAGGCTTCATTTTCTGAAAAATTTTCCACAACACCCGATGTCCCATAATACCCGAAACCACTCTATACCAAAAATACGCATCTGGCCCAAATCTTTAAAAGGGTGGGAGTAAAATTCTGTTACAATTTTTAAAAAATAACCAAAATGCCATCATTTTGAAAATAATTAAGATATCAAAAAATTTCCAGGAAAGATTTACCGAATATTACCTCAAGTTTCTTTCAAGTTATTCAACAATTGGAACATTATTTGAAAATCGCAGCTTTATTACAAATCGCAAAGCAAGGACGACGACAAACATCATCATGTCTTTTCACTTTTCATCAGTTTTCATCCATGATGAATTATTCCATTATTTAATTATGGTCCATGTCATATAAAAACAGCCATATTAGAGAAATAGATAAATTAGTCGACAATCCAAGTGGGAAAGCCACAAGCCATGATTAATAGAACGTTTCGAACCTTCCTTGGTCAATCATCTGCAAATTGACTGGGCGGAATTACGATAAATACTAAATGAGATACACGCGGCGCACGCGAGTGGGAACTGGGAATAGTCCCAGAAAGGGCAAAATTGCCATATAAGGATGCAGCTGTGTGCAAAAGGGGAGAAAAACAACCTGAAAACCGGTAAAACCAGTAATACTGGTAGAAAAATGGTCAAAAATAAATCAGAACAGTATCAGTGGAATTGATGATTGCTGAGAATCAGGGAGGGATGGTCCCGGAGGATTAAAAGACTTTCATGAATATAAATAAGAAGGTCAAAAGAATTCTCTGTTTTGCTGAGAATATCGAAATCTTCAAGGGATCCTTTGTGGCCAGATTAAAAAATGTGGTCCCCAATGGCGGAACAGTTATTTTTTATCTTTTGACCAGCTTTGTTGATTCCCAAGTGCTCTCTACAGCGGGTTGTTTTCCCACAGTTGTACAAGGCATGGCACAAGGCATGGCAGCCAGGACACTTATATGAATAAACTATAGATGAGCACATGAGAAGTCATTCGATTCATGGAAAAATTTGATACAATTTTACACCCACCTTTTTAAGGATTTGAAACAGTTGAGCCCTATGTTCCAAAAATATACACGTTATAGAACTATATTTGTTATGTTAGTTGGCATTAATTAGCTGATTATATCTCCTTAAAATCAAGATATGTTTGCATCCAACGTTAGAAAAAATGATTAAAAAGTGAAAATAGGGTTTTTTCGATAAACTTGGAGGGGCATTCTGATTCCTACATCAGTCATTGAAGTGAAAAAATAGATTGAATGAAATGAAATCCTACCTAATCAAATTAATAAAGATGATGAACTGCAAGGATAATCTTCTTAGGCAAGAAGCTGCGTCCGAATATTAAACAACTTTTCTTCAAAATTTTATCTGCAAGAGATTTCGCTTTGATATTGTGTTCAATTAACAAAATACTGTTGTTGATTCTATGACTTTTTACTGAAATCAATTTCTCGACGAAATGCAAACAATTAGGAAACTGATTTAATCTAATAGCAAAAATCTTGCTTGAAATACGCCCTTTCAAAAAAATGGTGCATGCTGGGATCTCAGGATCGAAATCTTCTTTGAAGTTTACTTTATTCGCGTTTTTGTTTGTGCAGGACTTTGCCGAGCAAAAGATCGTATTTAATTCATAAGTGATCTCGCAAAAAATTTTACTGTATCTGCGCAGCTGCGCCTACTGGCGAATGTTGTTTATTGATTTTTATAAAGAAAGCGTTTATTTTCTTTGCAGAGTAATTTGCAAGGAGCTTCCTGAAAACGAGCCATTTGCCTGTAACTGGGACAACCAAGACTGGATTTGATATAAACTGAGTATGCCTTTTTGATTCATTTTTCGCTATTTAATGTTTTCGTTTATATGTCCATGTGGAATCTACACTTATAGAAATACGGTGGTTTCTAAAGATATATCGGTACATTGTGAACGGCTCTAAGCATCAGAGCTGACTTACTCGCATAGCAAACATCATTTATAGATCTCAACTTCTCCAGACTGAAACAAAAGTAGCACAAAATATGATTTAATAAGAAATCATGAATTGCAAATAACTATGCGAAGAAATTATATGAAAATCCAAGTTAGACTTTTAGCTGCAGAATGATATGCAAGAAGACAAAATCGGACGTAAAATTTTTTAGTTTTGCTAAGATAAACATGACATAGTTTCATTTGTCCCTTCTATCTGTAATTCTAATAAATTTTTCTCTTTGGAAGCAACAAATGAAATTAAACATCTATCTCGTGGGGTATTACTCTTTCCAAAAAGGCGTGCAAAATTTTTGAAGGAATAAGATTTTTAAGGATTTTTACAGATTTTTCTTGAAAACAAAACGACCTTTGCCAAAGGCGTATGGAATTTTTACAGAATGATAAGCCCCTCGGTGTCTTAAAGGATGTTGTATATTTTTGGTACATAGTTTCTTCTAAAGTTCGGTTTAGATAAGTTTACTTGTGTTGTTCTTCAATGTCCAAGCACATGTCTAACGCATCAAATACTATAGGCTGGACATGCATATGGAGCTCTTGAGTTCGTTAATCTATTTCTAATCTCATCTAACAGTAAATTTCGTATAGGTTGCACCCTTTTAACGTTTATGGTGAATCGTCTTCTAAAAACCATCTGATTGTTAGATTAAATCTACATAACAGCAATAGACGATTGCACTAAAGATGGCAGACAGGAACTTTTATACCACGATGCTTTGCGTCACATTGAATTTTGATTGATTTCATTGGCTGATTTCTACAATACTGCAAAGGATCTTGGTTGAAAATTCCTCGACGTCATCTTTAGCACAATTTTCCGTTGCATTGGTTACTTGGATAGTTTCTTAACTTCAATTCCAATAAGATTTTTCGTTGAAATATTTACAAAACGCAAACAGAAGAAAAAAGAAAGATTACATTAATCCCCTCCTCGTGAAAAAATCCAGCTATAGCTTGAAAAATTGTAGTTTATTTGAGCAACAAGGCTGTCCTATTTTCCATCCTATCCTATTTCATTTTCACACATCTCATATCAAACTAAATTTTTTCCTCTCTGTGCAAATGAAATATCTTATCAAATCAGATATGATCAAGTTTTCTATATTTTTAGACACAACAGGTAATTCTATCAAAATTGGGGAGGGAATTGGTATATTTGTCACAGAATAAATTTGAAGTGAGACACCATGGTTTATTTAGGCTGTTCTTTGTCCTGTGTATGAACGGGTGCCAGACAGCTCAGGTCACTCACTCTGCAAACTGAATCACCTTAGTTAAAAAACTGGCCTAAAGTTAAAAACATAGTTTGTTGTATCTGAGCACTTTGACACTTGCCATTCCCACATCTAGCTAAAGAAACATCGGGAATATGAGCGTTTCCTTTGCCTCTTTATGGCGAATACTTGAAAGAATTGTCGTATTTTCGTACGAGCAGGATTAGGATCGAGAGTTAACAGGCATGGAACGTACGAAACTGTTCCCCTTTGGAGGCCTAAGCTAACCCCTAGTTCTCCTTCGGAGGGGCCGTAAGTTCAATAATGCCTGCCAGAAGTTATCTTTCAGCGCTGATAAATTCATGTTTCATGCATCGTTTCTCTCAAAAAAATCTTCCAAAAGTTGACCTGTAAATCACAGAGATTCTGAAAAGAGATCAAAATTCTCAACAAATGGTCTCCTTTGGTGGAGAGGGGGGCGCGCTGTACTCCCGGGGCCCTTATTGGCTTCGGCCCTGTAAAATTATGTATGTATTTGGATGTATGTGTGGAGTAAATTTACAAATATAGCGTTATTGCCAGTTGATTAGAGCCTTGCAGGCCGTAGCAGGCGTTGACGCTGATACAATGATTATTCTATACATAACAAGCGAATCTGTACAGTTAACTGCGTGTGCTTGGCTACAAGGCTACAGTGTAAATAAAAGAGAACATAACTGTAGTTTACTTTTCTGTCATTTCATCTATCGCAAAGTGGATCCACATTTTCCGCTGAGGCAAAAGTAGATTTTAGGCAAAAAGTAAGGTTTGTTGTTTTCATTGTAAAAGAATTGAGATTTCAATCAGAAATATTGAAGACAAAACACAAATTTCAAAAATATGGAAAAGACATAGCTAAAAAGTATTGATATAAAAGTGGTTAAATAATTCTAGGAAAATCTGACAAAAATAGATCTTTTTTCAATGCTAGCTTTGACTTGCTAAAAGTATTTATATGAAAGTGGTTAAATAATTTTTATATATATCTGACAAAAACAGATCTCTTTTCAATCGCACATCAGATATTATCGGCAGTTTTCATAGCGAGAAAATTAATTCAATCAGAATATATTCTTTGATAGCAAAATACTGATAGGAGAGTAGTCAAAACAGCGACTTCTTTTTCTCAAAAATCTATAAAGAAATTGTTTAATATTAAATATTGTTGATAATTTATCCATGGGTTGTTAGACACCTCAGTTATGTTTCAGTGTATTTGCTTCTGCGGAGGAAAAATTATACGTTCCTAGGATTTGAAGTCTTTCGCTAGCTCCTCCGTAGAAGCAAATAATTTCATTCTCCGCAAAGGAAGGAAGTGTCAGCAAAGCAACGAAGTATAACTGCGGTGTTCCACCCTAGCCTCACTACAAAAGAACCCTCAAATTACGCTCATTTCATTGAGTTGAATTGTTGTTGTTGTTATCGCTCCACTGCGGGCCATATTTCCCTAGAGCTGTAATAACAGCAAAAAAGTTGTGGCGTTATCTGTTCAGGCAACAAGCGAAATTACGACATGTAATCGAGTCTACCCATGGTTTAGACGCCCTCTGTATATCAGGGTCCTTAGTGTTGATATGCTATGCAACTTCGTAACTTTACTCAAAACATTAGTATCAATGCAATGAAACGACCTTCTTGTGCCATGTAGAAGTATCTCGCAAATTTTTCGCAAAATTCATAAAAGTTTTGCACCTGAACGATATTAGCAGAACTCTCTGTCAAAAGGCAAATTTTGGTCGGTGTATATTGATTAGCCAATTGAAAACAAAAGAAAATAACTGTTCGTTACGGCTTGCGGTATCGATTTAAAGATGGAATCGCTAATGAGTATGATTGCATAAGCACACAACGGTGAAATATTCGAGTATTTGTCAAATAAAGACAGTTCACATCTTCCATTACGGCCAATAATACATAGTGAAAATGAAGAAGAACTGTGAATTTTCTTTTTATCTTTCAGGAGTGACGATAAATGCTTATAGCCAGGTCATATAAATCACAACAGATTCACTCAGTTTGCACAAAAGTGAAAATATTGGTTGTGGATTTTGACCAGCCTTGGTTCATTCTGTCGGGATTGAATGATCGTTAGGTAAGTCGCAGCCAAGGTAAACTTATTATGAAATACAACGTGATATCTTCACCGAAAACCTCCAGCTTTGCTTCATTCTGTCAAGGATTAATGATCGTTAGGTAGCATTGACTTGCCAAGTTATTCGCTGATTGTACCTCACTTTGCTTCATTTTGTCGATGTTGAAGGACTTTCTCGTAGCAGTTTTCATGTTCAGCACTCTTTCCAGATTGAATAATTGTTAGGTAAGTTATTCTGTAATAACTCACAATATAATTAATAGCATCAACTCGTTTTAGCACAAGATCAAGGACAATGTTTTCCAAATACACTGAGAGAGGAAACAGACATATATTTGTGTTTCTAAAACAGCGCATCCTCTCTCACATTCAGGACTTGGCCTTACTAAGTTATGCTTTATCCAAAAGCGCACAAAATTATAATGTTTATAATATTGCAACCACCTCCACGGGAATCATTATGGAAATTAGATCAACTCGATCTTTTATCGCTATCCCTGCGACTTTAATTACGGGTGTTTTTAGCTTGTATTTATCAAATTTGTTATGTAAATTGTATTGAAAATATTTTATTTAGTTATTTATTTATTCTTCTTTTTTTACCATTGTACATTTTTTCTTATTATTTCGTGGCAAACTTTTACTTTCTTACTTAGTGTCGAAGAATCGTAAAGTAATTCGTAGCTGTAATTCATTTTCAGCATTCTTTCGAGGTCGAATAACTGTCATATGTCACGTAAATTATAGTATTGCAAATAGTAATCAAAAGTAAAATTATGATGAAATGCAACATGATAACTTTGTTTGTTAATTCTGCAACGCTTCTTGTACTCTATGTTTAAAAAAAGCCACTTTTTGAACATAATGAAACATCTTTCCGACAGCTTTAAAGCAAAATGCAAAACTACAACAGCTTTGATCATATTTGAGACTGGTTGTGGTCATCGAATAAAGCTAAGACTTACGGACTGTACATTTCAATTATTAACTTAAATTTTGATACCTAGCTTGCCAATATGGAAAGAATTTTCGATGAGCTATTGAACCTAAAAGTTGCTAGTTGCTGCATTGCAAAACTTTTGCTTTGAAATAAAGGCCTAACAATGCTTTATAATCTCTAGGAGCATATTCGAATTCTAACATACACAAGGATACACAAAGAACTCATACTGCGGTAATCATGTGTCCCTTTTGCTGTGTGCTTCGAAACCAGACACCAAGGAAAAGAGCCTAATCTTGAACAGCCATAAAATGAGCTATATATGCTCTTTGCAGTATGCTTCAAAACCAGGCAGTCACAAAATTTGCCTCCTTTCCTAATTCTTACACAAATCATGCACAAATCAACGAGATAAGCTATAAAAGCGCAAAAATTCTGGTTCTTGATCTCCTTCCCAGGAATGAAAAAGAATGACAGATAGTAGAAGGCAAGAATTGCAGATAGACCTTGCCTGCAACCAAATTTTGTGTCTCTCCAAACGTGGGGCTTTCCTGAGGGCACCTGGTACTTTTCTGATGCAGTAAAGCAATCTTCATACCACTTACAGTCAAAGCGGTAGAAGCACATTATGTAAAATCAAAGATTATTTGAAAATAGATTTTGATGATTGGATGCCTAATCGAATTATTGCTTTGTTATTTGCTTACGTCCGATTCGGACGTTGCTTCCGTTGGGCGGAGCGTATGAAGGATTACAATTGGAGTTCTTTCCCTTGGCAGTCTAAATGAATACGAATTTTCAATGATTTCTTCATGCACATAAAACAAAAATCCAATGAAGATAAGATTCTATTTGGAAATTGAAAACATAGGTTGTACTCTCCTTCAGCTTTGACTGTAAGACCGTTGCTGTTTTTTGAGGCATGTGGCACCAAGGAACAGGATTTTTGGTAGCTTTGATGAAATTACGAATTGTCGTCCTTCAATTATTTTACAAGCTGAACAAGTTGTTAATCGCTCGTTTTGAGACTATATCTAACTTGATCAAGACCGTTTTTGTACATTTTGCTAATCGAATATCATAGAAATCATCAAAAATCTCGCCAGAACAGCTAAAAACATTATTAACATAGAAGATGCAATTATCAAAATTGTTTTGAACGAGTCTTTCGTGGAATTATCACAACAAAGAAGGGATTCAATTGGATGAAGGCGTGGAAAGACCAAAAGTACGAGTATTTATATCTTAAAGTAACTGAGATTCCACATTTTCGTAGAACCACAAATTGACTTTGACACAAATATCTTTATTAGCAGTTTTGAGTTAGTCGTTTCAGTTCTAAACGATTGACGTAAATTGACTATGCAGCTGTTTTATGTTCTATTTGCTCGAAAAGTGATTGAAGGTATTGCGAAATGACAGCTGCTTGCCAACTGGCTCATCCAAAATGAGGTATTGCTCTTCTCCTATTCTGCACTTTGTCTTCAACCAAGCATTTGGATTCAAATTATTAAAACAATTGAATATGATTGGTTGATACATCTTTTAATTGATCTATTGGCTTGAAAGGAACTTCAAATACTTGGTTATAAGTGTTCATTGGGAATCTTTTATATCTTGATTACTTTAAGAATTCAATTCAATGAAATTCAATTAAATTGAATCTTTTGTTTGATCAAATTTTTTTTTTTTTTTTTTTTTATACTCAATGCAAAAATTTACAATAACATTTTACCTATAACACTACCTACGAAACTACTATACGACACTACAAAGACGCTACCAGGAGGAGCAATATGTCATGACTACCCCCTGGCATTTAACATAAATCTAAAAAAGGAGAAAAAAAATACATCTAAATATACCACTAAATACAAAATGCTAAATATAAGAAGAAAACTGTTTTACAAACAAATACTAAAGCCGGTTTCACATTAGAAGTCAGGCCAATATAGGTGATTGTAGTGGGAGAAATTTGGACAAATCAAGATCAGATTTGATCAAATGGCTTGAACGGAACGCCAGGTACTTCGCTATAAGTGTTCCTTGGCATTCTTTGATACCTTGATTATTTCATAGCTCAATACAATTCAATTCAATCATTTGTTTAATTTAATGGCTTAAAAGGAACTTCAAGTACGTCGTTATAAGTCGCATTGGCAATCTTTGATACCTTGTGCCATCGTCAGCTAAAGATAAGAAATACACGTGCTGGCTTGAAATAGGACTTATTAGGAAAACAGGCTTAACTGAGTAATGTATAGTGAAATCTATGCTTTTAGGAGCTTTTCAAGTGGTTTCGAAGAATTATTGGATAATTTCTGGTACGCTAATTCAATTTGTAACAAACACACCTAAAATACTCTCACTTTACCCTATTTAACTTTTGGCAACTTGCGTAAAATGTTTACTTTTTGTTGAGTGAAACGGCAGATTTGATGAAGATACTCAGTTACATAATATAGAAACGTTACATAACTGCAAACATTACTGGTAGAAATTCAAGCAAGAAATTTTGAGAATTTTTCTTCCGTTGTAGGTAAAATGAACCCATTGGATCAACAGAGGCAAAGCAAGGCACATAGTCTCTTCTTAGCTCAACGATGAGAACTATTTACCCAAACTATATCGATGTATTATTAAGATAACAGCAAAGCTCGCCTGACAAGAATAATTGCTGAAAGTGTATTGTCGTGGCAAAACAAAAAAACAGCGGATACGAGTTTGGGACGTACAAAAGACTGCATAGCTTGAAAACTGAAAGAGGAAGAAGCACGGGAAGGACTCACACCAGAAACACGAACCAACGGTAGCACGCATCGTAATCTTTTTATTTTTTAAAAGAAGACAAAGAGTTCGCGAGAACGCGGAAAGAACACACGCCAGGATCAAGTAATAACGGTAAAACGAAGTATAATTTGCTTGACTTTAAAGCAGGACAAAGAATTGCTAACATCTCGGGAAGAACACGCACTAGAAACACGAGGTAACGGCAGCACTACGGACAACTTCGGTCTTTTGAAAGCGAGAAAGAGTTGAGAGAGCTTGAGGATGAAAAACGACTGCAACACGCATTGCTGACAAGACAAAACTTCATTTTCATGATTTAACAAGGTGCAAACAGTCAGGAGCTCAGACAGGACACACAGAAGGAACACACGGAAGGAATACACGGCAGGAATACGCAATTACAGCAGCACGAGGCCAATTTCCATGTTATTAAAGAAGGACAAACAGATAGGAGGGACTCAGGAAGGAAATTCTTCTGTAACACAAAAACAATGGCCGCAAAAGTATAGTTTGAATAGCTTTATACCAAGAAACTTGTTCGAAACAAAACAAAAGAAATTTGTAGTTCGTAGAGACATTTTAAAGAAGAAACGTGGTTGGATATCTTAAAAATATTTCCACAGCACCTGCTCAATGCAACAGAGAAAATAAACGGAACTTGCAGCAGAGCAGAACAAAACTATTTGAAGGTAAAGTATGATATGAAAGTCTGGAAACAGAATTTAAAGGAAAATGCTTGTAAATAAAAGGAGTTTCTTAACGGGTGTTCAAAACATCTGGTAATGAAAAGTAAACACTCCTCGGTTATTTTCATCAGATATTCTTGGAATGATAACCGAAGAAAACTGAGTGAGCTCAAAGAACACGTACATCAGAGATGCTACGTAGCTGTTGTGTTCATCACGAATTTAATGTAATCTGGTAGCGATCGTCAGGAGCTCTGACGCATTGTATCTGTGACAAACAAATATATAGCGAGAAAACACAGTGAGATTCTCAAGATCTGTTTAGCAAGTATATATTTTTCACATATCGTATATCAATCATAAATCCTACAGAAAGCTCTCAGGTATCACATCTATGCGCCAGGAAATATCTTTGGCAAGCAAAGGCCGAAGTTACACTATACCGGATTCCTAATCTGAAATACCGGATTCCTATCCTACCGGATACCGGATTCCTATCGGAGCGGAATGACTTTGGTATTGAACAGGGGTTTGAGTTACACTACGCCACACCAGTCCGATACACAACACTCCGATTATCGGAGTGACAATCAATCCGCTCTGGAGGTGATATCTTGGTTATATGAAATCACTCCGGAGTCATCCGAAACGAATCATTGTAGTGTAATTGCAAGTATCCGATACACTCCGCCTCAAAACAATGAAATTTCAGATTAGCAAACAATAAAATTTGGCGCCAGACTGCAAAAGCGCCCTGCATTGTAGACCAGAACTGAGGAGGAATATGGCGTAGGAGCTAGCGAAGCGTCGTAGTGTAACTGCTACCCAAAATATCACTATGGAGTCAGTTCGCTCCGATCCCGGGGGAGGGGTACATAACATGTTGAGGGTACGGGTATGTGCCGCCCATATGGGTGGGTTTTTGGGCCCCAAATTCTCTAAACAAGGGTCCCTTTTTCGGCAGATTTTCCTTAAACAAGGGTGGGTTATCCAGAAATTGGCGAAAAATAGCAAAAAATGGGTGGTTCTCCGCCAAATTTCATCATAAAAGTGGGTATGACCGCAAATTTCGGTAATTAGAAGACGGTACCTTTCTGAAAACCGGGCGGCAGACCCCCGTCCATCCGCAAGTCATGTACCCCCCCCCCCCCCGGGGCTCCGATAGCAATCCGATGTGGTATAATGCCATAGCAAGGCTCTATGAAAGGGATGTTTAGGCCATTAAACAAACGTTGAAATCATAGCATAACTTTCAGGTTTAGCATAGATTCAATCATGGGAAACTGCTACGACATCAGGAGGTAGATCGATGTCACTAAAAATTACAAAACAATGGCATACATCCAAGGATCAGCATAAAGTGAACAGTATTGGCAAATGAAATTGAGATTCATAGAGAGGAAATGTTGTCAAAGCGAACGTTAAAGTCATAGTTTACTATAAACAAGATTCAAGGAAAGACAGATTTTTAAACAAGAATCCATTTCAGCACCAGCATAAGGTAAAACCGGGGGTAAACCATTGAGTGCGGAGTTTTTTTCGATCGGAGTGGCCAATGTCAGTCAGATAAATTTTACAATGGGCTTAAGTATGTCCACCATTGAGTGATATATTTGCAAAATATTATAGTATTGGTATCCAAGGACAAGTGGCCTTTCAAATGAGGATGTTTTAACTTGACTCACCCGGTAGTTTTCAGTAAAATGAGCATTCATGGCTAGTCAAAACAAAATTAAAAGGAAGGCTGATCGAGACTAAGATATGAGCGACAAAACGAAAAGTCACGCTTTCAAGACCGGCTTAAAGTAAACTGTATTGGCAAAATCATTACCGTGAAGATTTATCTTGATTTTTTTGATTAGCAGTTGCAAAAGAGGCAGGTGCACGATGGCGCATTCAAGCGCATCGCCCACATGTATATCCGCACAGCACTGCATCAACCGCCCACATGAAGAATGAATTTCGGCCCAATAGGTGCAGGAATATTTGCCGCTGTTTTCTAGCATTGACTAGGTCTGGCAAATTGGCTGCTGCTGTTAGAATGGTTGGGTGCATCCTACTTAGAGATGCCTTCAAACAGGATATGCGTTGTCTTCGAGAATGTTTCGAAGTCTATGTCAAACACTAAGACAGGTGGTTCGTCAATAGATATATAGGCTGTCTTTTAAACTGCAGGGTGAAACTCATTTTAATTGTCTAGGAATCATTCCGATTGCCTCTGAACAGTTGCAACTGACTCCATCATACTCGCTTCTCGATAAAGACTTTCAAATTAGACTGACGACGTGATTCCTTGTATTCGTTCAACATTTATAATCTGATGTTTTAATTTCACTCATACAAAGTACTCACGACCAAACGGGTTGTAAACAGGGACTAAAATCTTACGAGAAATCAGAAGAAACTTAGAACATCTTCCATCCTAAGAACGTCGAAAGAACATTCGAACGTCCCTTCGAAGGTCACTTCGAGCATCGCTTCGCTTCGAGAAGTCGAACTTTGAACTAATGAGCCAATCAAAGGCTACAAATAGGCACGTGGGTTGACCATATTAAGAAAGTAGCGATCTGATTGGTCGCGCCGTGAACGCGGCGGACTTGCCCTAATTAGTCCCTGTATTGAACCGTAAGGACATAAGTCCCTCAACTGAAGCGATAACAACAACAACAACGAGCGTAAGTTAGAGGGACTTATGTAATGTAGTCTACTTTCAAATATCTGGTAGAAGTAAAATTTTAAACCAATTGTAGTGTTAAAATCATTTGAGATAGCTTAAGATTTCCTGCATGTGTTTACCCTACTTTTAACGGTTCTAATATACGTTTTGTTTCAGCTATTCAAAAGATCTGTGCAGTGGATACGGAGAGTGGATCAACTGGACAGAGGGTCCTTCAAACCGACATAACAACAGTTATCGGACAAGATACTGCTTTTGAGAACAACAAGGAACGTTAAAAGTGACCAAAATAGACAGGATTTGAATACACTGGCGTACAATCGGAAACGGTGAAAAGTAACGAAATAGAAACAGGCCTCCCTCCAAAGGTTACAAATACTGTTCTTGGAAACGACCAAGACAGCTGAAACAGAAAAAAAAACAGAATCAAATTCCAACACAACATAAGACTAACCAAACCGAACAGGCGTAAAAACAAGTATCAAAATGGCAGGCAACTCATCGCACATGCCACCAGATAACTGTGTAGTAAAAACACACGGAGAAAGTATCGGTTACATCATATTTCTATCATGTGTTTTTATTCTAACATTAGTGGGGAACAGTTTCGTTTGCTTAACGATCATACTCTGTCGGCAACTTAGAAGACACATTACAAATTACTTTATTTTCTTTCTTGCTATCAGTGATATAGCTGTGGGCATCTTCGTCCTACCCTTTCGTTTCTTCATGTATTCACACAATGGCTTCTTCTGTGCTGGAAAAGGGCTTTGTATGATGTATCTGATCTTAGACACAACAAGTGGAGTTGCCTCTGTCACTAATCTACTGATCATTGCATTGGATCGTGGGTTCATGATCAAAGCACCATACCGTTACCCACTTTTAATGAATCGTGAACGGGCTATCTTCATCTCGATTTGTGTTTGGGTTTATGCGCATGCTTGGAGCTGGCTATCTGTCTTCTCTTGGGAAAACAATTTCAATTTATCCGTCAAGATCACGGGGCAGAGATGCGTAAACATGAATGTGAATTTCGCGACCACGTTTCTCACACTAGTCTACTTTGTTCCTCTTACAATCATGGGTATTGTGTATAGCGCCATCCTACGAACAGCCAGACGTCAAGTAAGAGAGATAAAAGAACTGCAGGTCTCTTCGCGCTTCAAGGAAAACAAGAAACACGCGAGAGAAAGAAAAGCAACGAAAACGTTGGCGATAATTTATGGTGCGTTCGTTATCTGTTGGCTCCCTAACTGCATCTTGAATATTGCTTCGTATCGCTGCCCACAATGTTTTAAATCATTGAGAGAGAACAATAAAACTCTCTTCATGATCATCCTTATTACATTCGTCGAAGTATTACCGCCATTGAATTCCACCATGAACCCGTTTATTTACGCCATTTTCAACAGGCAATTCAGAGCCGCTTTCAAGGAATTCCTCCTTCGCAGAAAAGCTACAATTTTGCTAGATTCAGAAAATGGAATGTCTCGCATTCACATGGCGAAACGAGGCAGATCCAAGAGTCCCAATAACAGTTTAATGCGCAAGGATGAACATGAATATGAACAAAACCAAAATGGTATCCACAGGCTCACAGCGAATGGAAACAACGAAATTTCCCACGAAGCTTTGAGCCAAGAGACCGTGTTTTAAGAGGCTTGACTGGGTTCGTCGGTGAGCACAGACTGACAAACTGAAATTTGAAATGTGTCCTCAAAACACCTGTTTCGGTAGCAGAAAGTGAGCATTGCTGAACAGCATAATATCACAAAAAACACTCGTTATGAGTGTTAACGAGAAAGTCAGGACAGGAAGAAACATGATCGGAATCAAGCTAAAAACTAAAATGGTGAAAGGAAATCGGAGATTTGAGTGGTATTTCCAGGGCAAGCAAGCTCGCTGACGACTAGACAAACAGAGTCATTTATATATACAGGGAACCAATGCATCGAAGCTTCAAAAGCGATTGCAGTGCTCTGTATTCAGGCCAATGAAAACATCACACACCAAAAGAAGGACAAGACAAGAACGCTTATAAACAAGGAACGATGTATCTGTACATTTACGGGAGGTTAAAGTTACAAGCAGAAAGGTTTCGTGACAAGTCCTTGCGCCAAGTACTGATGAGACTGCTGCGGAGGAGAAAGATGATGCCTTTAAAGGAGGCTGACAGCAAAGAAGAATAGAACTCTTAGCTATTCCACTAAAAAATCTGGATTGAGCGATCTCTTTATGCAATTTAACACGACAGTGTTCGATTGAGAAGTGAGAGGTGCTATAGCTTCTATCACTGTTGGGTACAGTCTAAAATACCCAAGAATTGTACAAAGAGTAAAAAAGTTGACCAAGACTCATTTTTAGGATAGCTAAAGGGTCTATTCGTTGATAAGAATGTTACTTACAATAAGCCATATTTCAAAGGCTAAAAACTGGAGATATACTTTTACAAGTACATGTTTGCGAAGATTAGTAAGAGAGACTTGTAAATAACTCGAAGATGTACTTCGATATGATTAAAACGATACGTTTATTTCACATTTCGCATAGCGGTAGAGCATTAAATGTTGACTGTCCGTTTAAAGTAATTAGAACTTTTCGATTAGACGCTCTCTAATTCATGGGTGCAAATTTCAGCGAATTAAACAAGCAAAAGCATTCAGAATGTATATGGTTGCTGGAGAATCTCCCAAATTTGATTTATACATACTCTTGAGTTTAAAAACTAGCTTTTAATGCCACATTCTAGTCGTGTTGGTTAAAAATGGTGCAATCAAAGCTTGAAAATCAGATGCCAGATTAAAGTTTTCATTATAAAATTGGCACGCCTATACATTTACGGCAATTTTGACATCGACATAGAATTATGTGGGTCAGTTTTGCTACAAATTGTCACATTCTTGATTTCAAAATATTGATCCGCACTCATTGTAGCATTAGTTTCACTGGCATTTCATTAGTTCCAGTTCTGCAAAGTAGTGTATTTCAATCGAGGGGGGTAACTCCTATAGGGGGTCTGGTACATATGTACCTTAGAGAATTCAGAATTAGGATCCATAAACAAGGCAAAATTTTCCCCTAGTATCATGAAAAGACTATATTTTGTATCATTTGTGGAGCAAAATTCTTGTTCACGGAAGTTTTTTGTCATTTTATCTAACAATAGCTATAGATTGCTAACATGTATCCATAACTGCGGCAAATCTTCCTAAAGCAGACCCACAACCAGGGCAAAATTCACAAAATATGACCCATAACCCCGGCAAAATACCGCAAATGGACCCATAACCCGGGCAGGCAAATGTATACCAAGCCCCGTATAGGAGTTACCCCCCTCGATTTCAATTGAGACTTTCAGACCTTCTAATCGTGCTCCTCCAAAGGGGTATTCCTAGTCTGTCTATTTCGTATTACATTTAAAACAGGCGGTCCATCAATTAGCGATTAACTTCACTGTACTCAAAAGGATTGTATAATTTACTTAATCGTGCAAACTTTAGGAACAATTTTTGCTGATATGTATTCATCATATATAGCTTTACGTAGTGTAGGCTGTTGCAAAATAAGATAATGAGTTACTCAAAATATTATCACATCAGAATAAGGTAGGTGTTAATTACATAGATATTCTAATTCATGGAAAGTGAACCATAAGTTAACAATGATTTTTTTCTCTGGTTTAATTGTCTGCCTGGAATTGCGAGACCGTGATTTAAATACTGTAAAAGATCTATTGAGTCCCCCTCTCTATTAAGCCCCCCTCTCTAATAAGCCCCTCCTCTCTCAGTCAAAATTTGAAATAAGCCCCCGTCTCTATTAAGCCCCCCCCCAACATATACAAAATTCTAGAATTTACCACATATTTTCCATTCATTTCGCTACACAACCTTGCATGTTAATTTAAGTATGATTTGGGATAACGACTATGTTGAATTAAAATATTGGAGCGGTAAAATTGTACGTTGATTCCGCAAAATATGGGATAGAGGAACTGAAAAGCTACCAACTATATCCTTGTCACTTGATTTTGTGAATAAGCCCCATAATTATATGGAATCTTCTTTGATAAATCAGTAGAAGGGATGCCCCTCTACAGTTTGTAGCGTGCTTGGAAAAATAGCTTATTTGGTGCCGAAATTACAGTCATTTTCCCGTCGAAGTATATTGGCATTCGTCCAATTTATTATTATTATTATTAACTATTTATTTAAAGTAGGCATATACATAAGTAGCAATAGAAAAGCTAATTCAAGCCTACTACAAACTAAAATTTTTTTTAAAAAGCAAAGAAAAAAAAATATCTATAATAAAAACATGGATAAAAGTCGCTGCAAATGAGATATAAGGATAAAAATCTCAGTGATTATGGATATTGTCCGAAGAAATAACCCAAAAATGGCCTTACATCTCAAATCGCAGGTGATTTTCAGCGATTTCTGCCAGAAATGTGATCTGGGCCTAAATTTCTTACCGATTAAAACTCATTCGTTGCCCCCAAAAGGGTTTACATTGTGTTCTTGAGCTAAATGATTCACTTACCAACGACTCAATGATCACTTTGACTTCATTTTCCATTTAATTGTCTCCAAATTTCGCTTAAAACACCCTATCTTGAGTAACTTCCTGCAAATTTGTCTTGCTCCATATTTCTCTGCAAGCGCCAGTAACCTCCTCAAAAAGGTCGCATCGATAGGCTTCGTGCTGCAGATAATGCGATTCGATACAGTTCATACACAAGTGAATAGATATGGCATGCCTGATTTTGCTCAACTGATTCAAATGGAAACAAAACGGTTGAAGCATTTTTTGGCTGCTTGGTTTACCAATGAAAAGATCTTACACAAAACAACAAAGCAACAAAAAATTTGTGCAAGTAATGTGTCAAATCTACTCACGAGTCAATACAATCAAACAAAAGGAGCAAAGCGGGAAACTTTCAGCGCAACAAAAAAAATTTAGGTTTGTTGTTTTGGCATGAAAATGGCGACAACAATGGCAAGCCAGGAGACTGCACGTGCAAGGCGTGCTGGATGAAACAGACCCTATGACATTCTAGCCTACCAGGTATCATATTTCCTGTTGACATATCAGTTACCCAAATATGGTTCGGCACGTTTCATGTGTCTTTGCACGGCTATTTTACTAACGGCTTAGATTCGCTTTGAGATTGACAGGGGTATTGATCATTTCGACAAATAAAAAGGAGACTGGGGGAGCGGTTTGTTCTGGTAAATGGCTGCCACGGAGCTTCTATCAATGGTAGATTTCCTCAACGAAGACTGTTAGTTTTAATTCATGGTTGAAGTTACGAATCTTTAAAAAACAAGTCCCCAAAAAGGTAGCTGCAAGGATGTCCCATTGCTCTATCTCAGGAAAATTTATGAGGGAACCATCTTCATTTTCATATAACTGTGACATGTATGCTTCTTAATATTCTCAATATCAAGGACGACACCAGTCTCTTAGATTCATAATCCAAGATAATGGCATGACTATGATGAAGCATAACATTTGACGAGATGATCATTCGACTGAAGCAAATATATGTTGAATCATGGAACCTAGTAATCAAAGAATCGATCAGGCAATGATTGTCCAAGAGGTGAACAGTGATCGTCACGATCAAATGATTTGATTTGATTTGATTACATTTGATTTGATTGATTTATCTTTCCATCCATGGTGGCCCCTTAATTATAATAACAGATTTATAGTCGCCGTGACGGACATCACTAAAAGTATCTTTACAATGATCCTAGCGATCGTAATGATTTAAATCGCAGCTTTGACAAACAAATTCATATGGAAACGGGTGAACGAAAGGTTGCATTATTAAATGAATGAATGGATGAATGAATGAATTAATGAATGAATGAATGAATGAATGAATGAATGAGTGGAAGAAAGAATGAATGAATGAATGAATGAATGAATGAATGAATGAATGAATGAATGAATGAATGCTAGCGGACAGAGAATGAGTGAGCAAATGAGAATATGGTTAGTCCTTTAATTCTTCGTGAACTCAGGAAGGAACTTACACAGCTTGCGAGTAATGCCACATTGAAATACGATATTAGGAATTAATATGCTTATAAAGTAGTTAGCAATTTTACATAACAAAAGCCAACTTCCCCGTCAAAGAGTTCGGGCGACAAGAAAAAGTTAATTGTTGCATATTTATCTTATCCACTTTAAACATGCTTACAAGTCAGAGGGTCAAACTATGAAGAAGTTACGCCATACTTTACAGTTTATCTAGCTTCAGCAATATCTGCTTAAAAACATAACAACAAAGACAATACCAGCAGTAAACTTGACATTAAAGTATACCAAATAACTACTTCTTATGGGTTAACATAGGCTTGAGGATGGACTACATAGATTAGATTATAAGCGCGCCTGGAGATAAAACTGGATATTCTCTGGTCTTTATTTACAACATTTTGGTGCCTTAGTATCCTGCTGACGAATTAGGACTCATACTACTTTACAGCCTGCATGCAGACAATACCGAAGGAACAGGGCCGCCGAAAGCTTCTAGAGGCCTAAGGACAAAACTGCGACATGAGGAAAACTTTTTCGATTACGCTCTTTAGATTGGCTTAAAATACATTTCAGAGCATTTCCTGCAGTCAAATATCTGCAATTATGAGGCCCTGAGACCCTGAGGCCAATTGTCCCTCCTGCCCCCTCTCTGGGCGGCCCTGCCAAGGAAACAGAATGGTCCATGAAACCATGAAACTACTGTCAAACGGTTCTTGACAGCGTCGTGTTTAGAGTGATGAACGAAATCCCTGTGAAAATCAAAGAACCCTTGGGAGGAATCATGGAGCAAGCCTCCGAGCCACTATTTAGTCCAGGTGCAGTGTGGGTTTTGTTTTATGAAAGATTGTGATCAAATGCAAGTTAAAAAAATACATCGAAAGTGACTTTCAGGATAGAACTTGGCCACTAGGGGTGTGTTTGATTGGTAATTCCAAACCTACCAAATTCTGAAAACAGTAGACTGCGCAGAGATGGAAACATAGTCTCCAGTCAAACACGAAATTCTTCAAAGCAACAAATTTCGGATCTATCCTGGCAAAAAGGAGGCTTCCAGTTGAAAAACACATAGACCAGTCTGGTGCTTGGCAACAATAAGTAAAGTTACCGATTTCTGTAGCACCGTGAGCAAATTCGCCTCGTTTTCAAAGTTTTGAAAATGAAAACGAGAATCTCTCCAAGGTCTCCCTAACCTTCTCCTTTCGGAGCAGAAGGTTGAGCAGGCCTTCCAAACTTGTTGTATTCGGAATTGGGGAGTTAATCAAACACTAATTCCGATTCTACCAAGTCTACCATTTTCAGAATTGATACCAATCAAACACACCCTAAAGCTTTTCAATGATGTCCCTTGAGATAAAAAAAAACACTTGACAGCGCAATGCATACTGAGAAGCCACTCTACTAGCGTACGAGTAGACCCCGCTTTCTAAAGAATAAAGGGTCTACGACATAAGGAAACAAAGCTTTCTACGGCTGCCTAGTAATGTCAATCCTCTTTTCAAATGCGTCTATGACACGCGTCCAAACAAAGATTACATAAATTAAGAAATCTAGAACTGTGGTAGCAAGCTTTTGCTCATTAATTCGTAGTCCCCTTTCTACATTTGGATAAAGGGTCTACACGTAGACTACCATTCTACAAAAATATCGCCAATAGCAACGCTTCTAAGGTATCATCATCACTTTACCAGGAATGGTAACGTCGTCTTATAAAATAGTTACAAACAACCAAAACATGCTCTACGTACAGTTACACAGAAAAGAGAAAAGCAGTTTCGTCTATCATCATCTGCCATCAAAAACAGAAGTGCTCTTTTCAGTTCCGATACGCCCCTGTAAACAACCCATGAAGTCGCAAGCGTCATAACATTTAGTTCGCATGATATATAGGTCAAATAACTACGGTAGTCGTTAGTGCCATGGCATTTACCTTGTGTAAAAGAAAGTTTCAAAAAACTTATCTTTTGCTTTTCTTGCTTGATTTATGATGCCGGTCATCAGAGCTTCTTTTTCGTTTGTTATTCTTTTCAACAACATGACCAAGGTCCCCGCGCTCATTATCAGCTGAAAAAAGGAAAGATTAATATCATTATTACTGAGAGCAATTGATTTTCAACTATTCCACAAACTGAATCTACCAACAAGGACATATTCTATAATACAAATAGCAGCAGTTGCTTTAATTGGCACTTCAATTCAAAACGATTAGTGACTGCAGAAAAAGGAAATTCTCTCAACCGGTAATTCAAAACAAACATGACCGCAAAATTTGCCTCGAAACCAGTAGGGCAAAGTCTCGCCTCGTGCAAGCGAAAGTGGTTTTTTAGAGAAGTTAGCTATGTGTTTAGGAGTAGGCAAAATATGGGGTAAAAAACGCATGATACACCATCTGCTCACTTGTATTCTGCCATAACTCATACCAACCCCGGACTTGTTCTTGAAGCTTGAATACAATACATTGACAGCTTTTCTCCATCTTAAGCACACGAAAGTAAATATCAAACAAATCCGAGGTCACGGAAATGAAAATCGATGGTTTCTCACACCTACACTCTAGAGATTTTAAATAAATGTGAAAAACGTCTGGCAAAAGTGCTATGTAAACAGATGACTGAAATGATGTAAACAGAAGATATAGGCTTGCTGATTCAAGCATAGGTTCCAGATCTTTAAACAAGGCGTGTGTAAAATTCTTTAACCTCTTTCTTGGAACTGAATGGGTGAGAAGAAACTTTGGCTATTCTACCATAAAACTATCGTTGGAAATTCCTGAAATCATCAATATTTCCAGAATTTTCTCTCGAGAATTTTCTCTTGAGAATCTTCTCTTCTTTTCTATTGAGAATTCAAGAACAATTTTGACAAACGTAAAACCATCGTAAAATTTTCAAGAAAGAGGAGGTTTACGATTTAGATAACTGATGACGTCACATCATCAAAAGAGTCGAAAGATAAAGTATGTTGCAATTTCGAAAAATGTTCAAGATTTTTGAAGAGTCCAACGGTGGAATTATGGCAAAGAAGATAACGTTTTTTTAAAGCCATTTAATATAAAGACATAGGTCATTGAATCTACATTCACCTTTCTACATTAATTCATTGGGAGAAGGTGATTCAAGATATCAATGAAAAGACTTGGAACCTATGGTGTTCATCACAAAAAGCCTAGGGTTTTTAAGATCTACTGTATTTGTTTTAAAAGGAGCGATATTTGTATGAACTAACCTCGACTGGCCTCTTCTTCAAGTTCGCTCCAGCTCTTTCCACTTGATTCATCGCTTCCTAATTCTTCTTCATACTCTGTGTAAGAGAAAATCATAGATGCAACGTAACAAGATACAGTCCTAATTCTTATTGGGGCAGTCAGACCAAAGAGAATCGCTCAAAATTGCTTAAACATGTCTAGAACGTCAAACTTTATATCAATTGATTGGTTGAAACAATAATATGCACCCAAACTAATGAGCGAGTGAAAATAAAAGATAAAGATAGGGTGTGAGTTATTCACCATCTTTGCACCGCTCCAGGGTAGTCCAAGCAAGCCCGTGTGATATCACATTTGCATTGCGCACGAACTGTGGTAACCGTATATTTTGTTCCTTCGTAGTGCCAAGAAGGGCTGGTTTGGCCAGATGGTTTTCAGGGCTATGTTTCCATTGATTATTTTCCAACGTTTTTTTTAGTATTTTGTATTTTGTGTCAAGAGGTCTGCTTGGGGCATCGAAGCTGCTATTTTAGCTTCTTAATTTAAGGCTTCTTAATTCGCATGGTTCATAATACAAGTCGGATAGTTGACAATACAGTTTGGATGGTTGATAATACAAGTCGGCTGGTTGATAATACAAGTCGGATGGTTATGATATAAGTAGGATGGATGACAATCCGAATCGCGTGAATGATACTGCAAGTCAGATGTGACTTTTCTTCACTCACCTGACTCTTCTTCATCTTCACCCTCTGATGAATAATCTTCATCTGAGTCATAATCTTCACTTCCATCAGCCGCATCTGAACCTTCAGACGGTCTATAATCCGACTCTTCTTCCTCTTCATCTTCACCTTCTTCATCCTGCAAAAGAGTCGGATTCGATTTGACGAATTTGGTCGAACAGAGCTTTAGCTGTTCTACAAAAGAATCTGGATCGCGTGAACTCTTCATACACCTTTAGAGGAGAACTTCGACTTTATGCTTCTTTTAAATCGGCGTTGGCTAAAGCTAAACGTACTTCGTTGCGCTTTCATTTTATTTCATTGTTCCTTATTTAACCATGATAGCCCCGTCAATCTCCATAGATTGCTTTGCAGGGTGGCCATGCAAAAAAATACAAATTTAAAACCTATTTATTTCAAAGAAGAAAGGTGTTGATTATCCGCCATGTTGTTGGATTTGCTTTGCTGCTTCCCGCCTTTTCCCTTACAATCCTTTATATGAAACCGAGACTGCTATCTGCCATCCAGCGACAACGAGTTCGGCGCATGAAAAGCTAGACGATTGAATCAGATGAGGATTAACTGTATTTCGGTCGACCTAAAATCGAACTACGTTCGGCGCATGAAAAGTTTAACGTCTGAACCAAGCCCAAGCGATCAGAAATCATACCGGTGCAGAATGGCAAATCAATGGTTAAGAAAGCTTCATCTAATTTGCGTTTGTTTTTGAAATGTGACTGGGGTGTTCTTGGGTGTTGAAAGCTGAGATGGGACCATTTGAGCTGACCTGTGACTAGCATCTATTGACAATTAGTGGCAATCTATTGAAATCAAATCAAAACTCACGCTGCTGTCTGGCTCTAAGAAACTCCATCCTCCATTTTCAAAGAAATCTTCTGGATTATCGTTGATAGTTTTCATAATTTTGGACCAATTCAAACTTTGAATTCCTTCAGTATATTTGATGTTGCAAGAGCTAAAATTAAATTCCGGACAAGAGAAATACATGATATGAACAAAGCGAACAATTCTAACTACACACAATCTACTCATAAATTACCACTTAACGGGGCAAGGTGGTGGCATGTAACGATATTTCAAATAGTTCAACAAGAAACTGTCTGCTAAAATCTAATGGTCAGTTCAAGACAACGAACAAAATTTGCTGCAGGCAGAGAGAATCAGCGTGTCCACGTGTCGGCTGCTATTTGTCGGGTGTCAGTCCTAAAGAAACTTCACAAGAATTGAGTTCTTTCGGAATCAGCTCTTTCACAAGAATTGATCTTTTAGTTATTCAGCAAAAGAGCCTGAATTGGCTATTATTTGTCGGGTGTCAGTCCTAAAGAAACTTCACAAGAACTTAGTTCTTTCGAAATTAGCTCTTTCACAAGAATTGATCTTTTAGTTATTCATCAAAAGAGCCTGAATCGAGCGTTATTTTTATACATTGTATTACACGAGGTTCGATCGAGTGGCGTTAGAGTTGCTATCACTACTGTGCACATTTGAGAATTCTACAAAATGTAGCAAAGTATTGTTCGATTGAGATTCTTTTTCAGACAAGCTAAAAGGTCTATTTTGAAAACATCATGAGACGAAATGCTTTCATCAACAACAACCAACAGAAACTAAGTCTTGACAAAAGTTCCGTAAGTTCCTTAAATGGCCTCATTTTGAGCAGTGTCATGCAGATACAGACGGCTGAGTCGTTCAATAATTCATCAACCGTCTGAAAAATCACAGCAAAACGCTAAAAGCAGCTCAAGAAATTTGAAATTCATTGAATGCTCATTACTTTGACCCAAGAGCAGAATATCTTTATGAAATTATGGTTGGAAAGATCATCAAAAAGAATTCCAAATAAAATGTCGTATTAAAGTAACTGAAAAAAACAAACATTTCTGCTAAATTTGGATAGACAGTAACTGTGAATAGAAACCATGTTGTGAAAGTTGCATGTTTTCAATCCACAAAACCACAATTTGGTCTTTCTTCCTTTCAAAAATAGCAAAGAACGCGAATAACAGTGATTAAAATTCAAAAGATTTTAAAAATTGTATTGAAAAGTATCAGAACAGTCATAATAATGATATGCTTGAATTCTGCATCTCAAAATAGTTTTTATGATAACTAATACTGTGGATCATCAAGGGGTAGAAATCCGCCGTTCAGCGCGATTTTCGGTTAAAATCCGTCGTTCCGGTCATCAATAGCCGAAATTCTGCGTCCTGCCACTTCGTTATCAAAATGACGGCACAAATTAGTATCGTTAGACAATTTCATCCACCTAGATGGCAAGAGGAGGAGAGTGGCAGCTAAAATTCTTGAGCAAAGCTTTGAAAATATCCTCATAGTGCAGGAAATGAATTTTATCGCTTTCTCGCAAATTGAACTTCATTCATTTATTCATCCATCCATCCATCCATCCATCCATTCGATCAATCAATCAATCAATCAATCAATCAATCAATCAATCAAACAATCAATCAATCAATCAATCAATCAATCAATGTCAGTCCATTAAATACAATGATTTCAAACTTACTTGAGCCATTCCTTGACAGAGTCCAACGATGCCATGGCAACAGCACTAACCATGACAGGTTTTCTGGAATAATCTTTGAAAATATATACCATATCGAAGTTCTTCATGTTGAACTAGAACGAAATAATATTCATAGTTATTTTCTAATTCACAATGCTTGAATTTTTTGAATGTTTTAGGCCTTTTCAGTCATTTTGCAAACAAGAAATTTTTATAAAATTGAAGTTACCGTAACTTCTAGTGCTGATAAGACAGCGAAAAAAAGCACAGAAACATTTCAATCTTTCAGCTTTAAACCAGAATTTGAATTATTCAGATCTGTGAGGTAATTTTAGAGCTATGAATTTTCAAAAGTGGGAATTTTGTCTAGCTCACCGGTATGGTCTGTCTCAAATTTCATGTCACGTGAAAATGCCCGCGAATAACAACAGTGGATGTGCTTTGCATGAGTATGTTTGCGTTGTTGCAAATCTCAAATGATATCTATTTGAGATATACTTTAACACATAATGTTATGATTGTTGAATTCAAATAAAAGGACAACATAGTTACAGCTTGAAATGGCATTCAAGAATTGAGAACGATAATATAGTATATGTGACAAATGTTCGTACAATCTTACCTGAACTCTCTCGAAGTGAACAAGTTCAATCTCATCAAGCGTTATGACAAAGTGTGGTTGTTCTGTTAGGTTTACGACGCAATGTGTTGTAGGTTGCAGCCAAACAGTGCTTCGAAATGGTGCTCCCATGAAACTAAAAATAAAACTCTAGACATCTTTCAGGTAATAAATACAGTATTACTGATCACACAGTTGCATTTTCTTTAGGTAACATACTTAATGCTTTACATAAAAATTTGATGAGAAAGAATTAGCCAGTGTCCCTAAAAGCATTGCGAAGGTGTTGGGCGCCGTGGTGTAATCCTCTGACTTTGCAGTCAGAACAGTCGGGCGGAGTGGCTTCGATAAACAGTAGGACCCCACCACTTGCGTGTCATGACAAGGGGTCGCGGACTCGATCAGGTCTGCTCTATTTCTGCGATCCCAGCGTTTGTGCTGAAAAACGCAACTTCACCTTCACTTCCACCTTCAGTAATTCTGCTTTCCACATTTGAGTGATTTTGGGAAAACAGAAGAAAAATCTTAAACTTTGTTGACAGAAGAATATTGCAGGTAGGAGGAAGGAATATATGTAAGGGAGAGGGCTTGCTCTTAAGCATAAAGTTGATGGAATCAATGCAAAGATCTTGGAAAACTAAAGGTGAATGTATTTCATCTCGATAATGTTTTGAGACGCAACAAACATTCTTCCTCATTACATGAAATTTACTAAAACTGTACAAACCCAAGTTCTCTATAAGGAATATCGAATTCAACTTCTCCGTGTGTAAGTGCTTCGATTTTGTCTGTGAATCCTTTGAAAGCAGCTTTCAGCTTTTGTCGTAAATCCCGTTCAGCCTATTAACAAAGGCTCGTAATTAGCATGACATGAACAATGGCCAAAAGTAGAAGCAGACAGGGATTCCAAGCCAGTTTAAACTTTTTATAATATTTCTAATAGAGTATGGAACCACTCAAAAGAGGATCACCAAATCTAACATAGTAAGTTTGACAAGCATCCATGACTCGAGCTTTGCGCACTGTATTTGACGGAATGTTCTAAGCAGATACAAAGTTCTTTGGTCTTAGACCTTCCACATGAGGTATTTAGTTCCTCCTCTCTAATTAGCCCCTCCTTTCAAAGCCAAAATATTGAAAGGGTCCCCCTTTTGTACCCAATGCATAACGTTACAAAAGGCTCTTCCTTTTGATTGGCTAAAATGATTTAAATGTTAATTTCGAAACAGTTTTGGATCTAAAATACGCTGAATATTTGCATTTGACTCACAAAATCATACCTTTCGTTGGCTCCGAAAAGCTTGAGGTGAAAGACCCAAAACGCTATCAGTTACAGCCCTGTAAATTGAACCTCTGGAGTAAGCCTCCCTCTCTAATAAACCCCCTCTAACTAACCCCTCGTTTAAGAATCCTCTGGAGTCTGACGATTCTGTTATGGCTCTTTGTAAAAAGGCCAGCCAAAAGCTCCATGCTCTTGCTCGAATATCACGATACATGGACACAGAAAAACTCCAGTGGTTAATGAGGGCGTTCGTTTTGTCTCATTTCAGCTACTGTCCACTTGTTTGGATGTTCTGTGAAGAGCTTTAAATCATAGAATAAATCATATTCATGAAAGGGCATTGCGCATTGCATACAAAGATTACGAGAACGATTTTGGTTTTCTCTCGGAGCAATTTAGATCGGTGCCAATCCATATAAGAAATCTACAGTTGCTCATGACCGAAATTTATAAAACAAAATGTGGTCTGAATCCACCATTCATGAAGGAAATTTTCATGCAACGAAATATTAGCTACAGTCTAAGGCATGGCGATGACGCTCAACTGCCAAAGGTACGAACAACATCCTTTGGAGTTGAGTCCATTGCTTACCTTGGAAATAAACTGTGGCAGAATTTACCGCAAGAAATAAAACAATCAAACAGCCTTCCCATCTTCGAAAAACAAATTAGATGTTGGAATGGTGGAAAATGCAACTGTAGGCTTTGTAAAGTATATATCCCGAAAGTTGGGTTTCTAACAGGATAGATTTTTTAACATCTTTTGTCCTGTATATTTATTGATAGTTTTATTGTAAATAATGTATATTGTAAACAGTAGGCTTTAATTAGCTGTAATTTAGCTATTATCTTTTTCCTAGCCTACTTTAAATAGATCATTAATAAAATAATAATAATAATAATAATAATAATAATAATAATAATAATAATAATAATAATAATAATAATAATAATAATAATAATAATAATAATAATAATAATAATTCAGATAAGCCCCCGGGGCTCAGTCAATAACAGTAAAGTTCGGCCTTTAAGAAACTGAATTATAAGAACTTCAGGCCTGATATTGCTAAATAAAATATCTCTCTGCAAGAAACAATCCAAGCTGATTCATGCTTAGTTTCTTTTAAAATGGTACATAGTAATATTATATGGCTAATATTGTCGAATATGTCTCCAATATATCTCAGCTCGCTACAAATGAGAATTGTGTAATTTCTTAATAAAACTCACAAGAAAGGCAGCTGAACCCATGGGGCAAATAAACGACATGATGAAATAGTTTTGCATTTGCTGCCTCTCTCTCGACCCACAAAACTCTGTTTATGAATTAACAGAAAATCTTGAAACCCAAATTGTTATAATTTCAAGAAACTTTCTGTTATGGCTCAAATTCTTATACAATCATTCCTACTGCTATGCATGTTTTTATGCATTTATGCATATTTCCTTAACAACCTTGATAAATGCATAAACAATCTTCTGGTATGCGTGTTGCAAAATATTTCAATGATAAATAAACAGATAAAGTATTACTCATTGCGCTACGAACAGAACTTTGTTTCATACGACGTTTCAAGCTTACACCCATTATAAAGACCTTGATAGATGTTTGGAATATGTAACTAATTCTTGTATCAAGGTATCAAGGTTTACACACCCTGTTTTGAAGGAGTACATCTTTTACATAAGAAACCAATCAGGCTGCTATTGTGAAACGAGTTTATCAAAGGCGGGACTTTACTGTAATCATTTAATCAATCAATCAATCAATCAATCAATCAATAAATCAATCAATCAATCATTAAATCTAATCAATCAATCAATCAATCAATCAGTCAATCAATCAATCAATCAATCAATCAATCAATCAATCAGTGTTTATAGAGACAAAAATGGTGCAATAGAGCATTTACAGTACAGGCAAAAAAGTGCAATTAAAATCTTACCTGTTCAGCTGCAAGATCATCGCGGTCATGCATGTGTTGATGTTTGCCAAGATCTGTCGTTATTTCTCCAACCTACAATTACAAAAAGTTATTCTTTATCATTCTTAGTTTACTTTCTTATAAACTAAGGCTAATGTACCAGATTTACAATTTGAAGAAATGACCTTTGAGCTCAGAGATAAAAAGTAGGGATGCGAAAAGGAATGACTTTGCGTCAGCGAGCATAATGTAGCCTCGTTTCAATGAAGCCCTTAGCAAACGATCTGAACCGCTGCGAGCCCGTTGGCATCGACCCGAAGCAGCAAAGAAGAGGAGTTCGTATCACGTTGTTTTGAAAAAGATGTTTACAATGTATCCCTGTTTGGTCTATTCTGCGGAAGAGTTTGGATCAATCGACATTTCATATGTTTATCAAAACTCTTTTACCATGGTTGGGCACATTCAAAAATTCTTCAGACTTCTACAAATGATGCCCAAATATCGTTCGACCCAACTTCTTTAGCTAGAATGGCTAAAGGGTAGAAAGGTCTATTAAGGGCCATGGTAGCTGTCTCAGAACAAAGAACATACGACATAAAATACTGTATATCTGAAGCATTTCAAACACAGAAGACAACTATATATAATAATAACAATAGCCAGTGGTGCGGCATTTTGGACGCATAAAAACAAACTGAACCAGCATCTATAGAACAAAAGTTGTTAAAGGCCTTCCTCACTCTGTTGGAATTGTAGGACTACTCGTTCTTGCAGTAAGGTTTGTTTTGTAGACATTAAAACATCAAAGCCAACCTCCGCCATCTCAAGAGCTACTTTCATTACTGTTCATTAGGAATAGACAACTTTAGTCACCCTTAAAAGTTGTTTTGTGACAATAACTGATATAAGATGAATCCACATTCCACATTCCCAAAAGCAAATTAAGAATATTTTGTTACCATTTCCTTTTTGTTTCATGATTTTGCGATCACAACGAGTTGTTTAAAGCAAATTTTGTTCCACCCCTGCAACCCTGTAGTGGCCCTCCAGCATGGCTGCTGAATCTCGCCAGAAACACAGAATGAGAGAAAGACATCATGAGCTTCAATCAAACCCATCTACAATCGTGGCCAAAAAGTTATTAGACGATTGATCAAAAATTAGATTTTCGCTAGTAAAGGCTCCCTTCCCCCCCCCCCCCAGCCAGGTCAATGTTGTTGCAAGAGATTGAAAGTGACATCAGTTCATAAACCATCTGATCATGGAAAACTACAACATTGACACCGGGGACAGGTTTGGAAAGCAACAGAGGGCTAAATTCTTCAGTAGCTTCTGGCCACGATTGTAGCTTTTGCGACTTCACCACAGAATTATGCTATCCTTTTGTCCAACGTTTCGATAGAATTTAAAAAGGAAGATGTGATAACCATCCGTACAATCTTTCTCGGAGATTTGACACATATCCTATCAGATGTTATGAGATCAAATTTACCTCTGTAAAGAACTGGATGTCACGATATTTCTTTTTGCCGATAATAATTGGATGCTGTAAGGAAAAGAAATATCTATTGGCATGGCTAACTTAGTCATCGAAAAACTGCATTTATCAATAAATGAATCAGTGAATAATGATTAAATTTCTTGATTCAAAGCCTTGCACAAAAATCTACCATTAGCACAGGTTCCAAATCTTTAAATCGGTGTAAAAAGGCGGGTGTAAATTCAGTGACCTATTTCTTTAAACTGAATGACTTGAAAGAAACTTTAGCCACTCTTTTATGATTCTACCGTTGGAATTTTCAGAAATCTAGAATATTTGTCGAAATTACAGCCTATTTTATTTTTCAGCTCATTCTATGATGTGACGTCATCAAATTTGTAAATCACAAACCAGAAGAGTGAAAGAGTTTTGCTTGATACCATATTTGTAGGCATCCATAAACTATGGTTTTCTTGAAAATTATTTGATCTTTTGTCAACTGGTTTACAAATTACGATTGTTTTAACTTTTTTTCCGTAAATTTTCTCGAATTCTTAAAAAAGAAGAAAAACACTGTAATTCTGAGAATACTGAAGATCTCCAACGGCAGATTTACAGTAAACTAGTTGAAGTTTCTTCGAAGCCGCTCAGTTCAAAGAAATAGGTCATAGAATTATGCACCCAGTTTTATAAAGGTCTGAAACCTATGCTTCCACCATTAATGTTCTAAATTCAGTATGAGACAAATTTAGTATATAGTATAAGTGACAATAAGAATATATCAAAACTTCGAATAATGTTAGGTGATTTTCAAAAGCTGATATGTAAATAAGTTGAAAACGATTGGCCGAGAACAAATGAAAAGTGAGGAGTGACAGCACAAAAAAAGTGCAAAAACAGATGCAAATACCTTGAGATGAAAATGCAGTAAAATGATCATTTCTCCATCACAAGGCTGAAAACAAAAGAACATATGGTCAACATGTGTATTACTGAGCAATCAATGAGATACTCGGACCAAGTTTCAACAGCAATAGGGTGTCCCAAAACATTGTGACCCATTTGTGTGGCAGCTACGAAGGAGCTGTACTCTTCATCGTCTCATTTTTACAAAGCTACATAGAATGGGCTTCAACTAAGGGTTTGATACCTTGTTTTATCAAATCTGGCAAGTGGTTACTGATTTATGGCACATATAAGTCAGCACAGTTGTTACTTCAAAAACACCAATTCCTTTGTTCACCACTCCAGCAATATCAAAATTAAGTAAAGTTTCAAAGATAAGATTCAAGCCTTCAATTAAAACTTTTTCCTACATTTTCGAACAGGATAATATTGTTTTAATCTGTAAGACCACAGCATTAACCCTTGAAAAAGAAGAAAACTATGAAATGCAACGATGGAATCCCATCTTTCAAAATTTAAATAAAATATTAAATTAATTACCTGAAAAAATGCATGCTTGATATTTTTGTAGAGAAAGTCAACCCTACTTCCATTCAAAGTATGATATCGAAAACCTAGGAAATCAAAATGATGTTAAAGTTAAGTTTCGTTCAAAAGAAGAATCGAATGGCCTTTTAGCTATTCTACATAAAAGTCTGGATCGAGCGTTATTCTCGTCCATTTTTATACGAAAGGTTCGCTCGAGACACGTTTTTCTTTCATTTTTGTCCACATTCGAAAAGTCTACGAAATGTATAGAAATATTCTTCTAAAGAGACTCTTTAGTAGGATAGCTAAAAGGCCTATCATGAAACAATTAAAAGATATGTTACTGTTATTGATAACAGTATTGATTATAGATAAGTTATTGACAACAAATTATTACTTGTGAGTTGGAATACATAATAAAATAAAATACAATAAAATACATAATAAGATATGACATCTCACGCATTGGTGTGATAAGATACCCGTAAAAGCTCTATTAAGCCCCCCCCCCACTTATACAAAATTCTAGAATTTACAAAATAATTTCCGTTTATTTAGCTATACAACCTTACATGTTAATTTTAGTATGATTTGGGGTAAAAACTGAGTCGAATTTGTGTATTTGAGCCGGAAAATTGTGTGTTGAATCCGCAAAATATGGAATAAAGGAACTGAAAAGCTACCAAATATATCCTTTTCGCTTCATTTTGTGAATAAGCCCCCTCTCTAATAGGCCCCCTCTCTATTAAGCCCCCCCTCTGGAATTAAATAAGCCCCCCGGGGGGCTTAATAGAGCTTTTACGGTAATCAAACCTAGGGCTAAGGTTAAGGTTGGGGTTAGGGTAGACTTATGACGATGAGGACATTGTATCCCTGCGGTAAACCTTGCTCAACAGGGACTCATAATGAAACGGTGAAAAACAGACCCTATTTTCTGCAATCATCAATGCAACTATGATGGAATCACGGCTTCGAATCTCAATCCAGTAGGAATATTTTCAATTCCTTAATCGAATCGAAAATTCTATCACATTTAAACCGTAACAATAGCAATTCACAAATCTCGCAATCTGATTGGTACTCTAGGAATTGCAGAGTTTGGGCCTAAATGGGGTCAGGTTTATTCAGAGTAATATTATGAGTCTCTGTTGACCGATGCACCATCATCAAGTCAAAGAGCACATGGAAACAAAAGACTGTAGGTCATAAGTCTAGGTTTAGGGTTAGAGTTGGCTTACCATTTGTATGTGCCTCTATAGCACCCTGAAATAGAAAGTAAGAGAAAATTGATTAAGATTTAACAAGATACTTTCAATTTCACTCATAATTGTCCTAATACTGTCTAGACTGATGCCTTTTCGTCCCTTGTTTCCCTGCGTTCCTTGGTCAAGAGGGACTAATAACATTACTCTTAAAAAGTGGGCCCACTTTAGGCCCGCGTAGGGTGGTTCCGTATTCACCAATCAAATCGCTAGAATTCAGTTTTTAACCAATCAGGGGCCGCTATTCAGAATGTTGTTGTTGTTGCTCTTAAAGAACGGTTGAAGAAGTCTGGAGTTCTCGCAGCTTCGATGGATCTATTTTGCTTCTACAGAGGAAGATTACTGTCTGAAAGGTGTGCATTTTGCGTTTTGTACGTCCAGACAACATCATTCTTTGTACTAAAAGTTTCCTTTTCAATGTTCGAGCTCTTTAAACCAGATTTTGAAGCGATTTTGTTGAGTGTACGAAAACTCCCACCTCTTTAGGCCATTTTGACAAAGTGGGCCCATCATATAAGCGTAATATTATGAGTCCCTATTGACCAAGTGATATCAGCAAATCAAAGAACGCAGGGAAACAAGGGACGAAAAGGCATAAGTCTAAATACTGTCTACCTTCACAACAGAAAATCCCTTGTAACATCTGAACGGAATGACTGATCTTAAGCATAGTCACAAGAGAGATCCATAGTCTGGAAGCTTAAACAATCACCCATTGTTTGGCTGTTGTGTTCACGCGCTGATGTTGAAACGCGCTATCACGTGACCGTGAGAGTGCATCGATTCACAACATGCGAGAAGATCCTCGTAGTTACAGCGAAGGTTTTCCGTCTCGTCGTCTCTTTCGAGGCATGTTTTGGTTTAGCTGACAAGGATTTGTTGGAGCAAGATCAAACTATCAATTCTGAAGTAGATGATGGTGTGTTTGAGGTATATTTTGATTTAATTTCTTCCCGCTTTCTTTCAAAATCGCACGACAGTTCATTGATGATGGAAGTGACTAAAATTAGGCCTTGCATAGTTTATCGCCAGGAAACTTGTTCTGTTTTACGTCTAAAACCAGATTACACCGGGAACAAATTTGTTATTTCTTATCATTAAATAACGACTATTACTCTACTCATGTAATATGTGTGTCAAACTCTCGCTTTAGGTTGAAGATGAACAAGAAAAGGACGCATTTTCGTGCCCGATGATACCCTACGAATACCAAGTTCGAGAAGCCCGAGGATGTTGGCGAAGATACTGCAAGAAGATATAACAGCAAAGATCCAAAAGCAGGTTAGTCCTGCACCCATTGCAGTTCAAAGGAATGATTGCTAACTCAGTTGCAAAACTGACTGACGGCGGAGAAATGTTATCAAATTGCGCTGCTAAAAGAAGAGCCTTGAGATTACAAGAACATGGATGGTGTGTTTTCTATGCACAAGAACACTGTACATTTGTCATCCAAGCATATAATAGATGCAGCAAAACGTTTTCAATATTTTATAGATTTTTTTGTTGAGGAAGGAGGATTCCAAAGATTGAGCAAACATTCCTGTTCAGTCATTGGAATGTAGCTGGCAATTCATGTTTTGCCCTATTTATATCAAGCCCAGGCAAATTCAACTTTGCTAGCAAGCAAAATTTCCAATATACTGTAGCAAGTCTAGCAGAGGAGGCTTGTGGCAAAGTAACTGATAGCAATTGTCATCTCAATTGTCTCTAATATTTTGAAATGTTTCTTTTTGAAAAATCTTTTTGCCCCAAATTGAAGAACTGATAAAAAGCTGAGCAGTGGAGATATGGTAGCACAACTTCTTCAAAATTGTGAAATTTTGACTTATTTTCAAAACAACTTAACATGGCAGAGCAGTTGCAACAATTATTTACTCTACACAGTATATCAGGCTCAGAGCTTTTTCACACAGGATGCTTGACATGGGAAAATAGTTGACAACAATCAAATGGGAGTGAACCCAGCTTTATTGTATGAAAACATCCATTTTTCTTAAGAAGCTGTGTAGTTTCTCATAGAGAATTAAGAAACTCTACCAGAAATGATCAGAGGTCTTATCAGAGTTAAGAAACTTTTCAGTTTTTGGCTCTGAGTTACAAGATATTTCAAATGAAAAGTGTATTACCAAAGTAAATTATACTACAGAAGCATTGATTTTTGTCTTTATAATTTGACTCTTCTAATTTTTCAGGCTCACAAAAATTAGTCAATCAAAACAAAGAATTTGAGGCTTGAAGAAGAAATATCAAGTGTTGCCTTATTCTGGGATCTGTTGTAGGCAGCTGGGGAGGGAGCGGGTTCAATGACTTTTCATGCATGTGTGCCCAGTTTCTGCTCTTTCCTTCAGAGTTTCTTAAAATTATAAAACTCTGACGGAATTTAGAACTGGTCCTAACAAAGCAGAAACTGGGCAGGCATGTATGAAAAGTAATATAGGGCCCCCTAGCTGACTGCAACAGATCCCAACATAAGGCAACTCTTGATAATTCTTCTTTAGGCCTCAATTTCTTGGTTTATCATTTCAAAGAGCTTATGTACCCAAATACTTCAATAAAAGTCAGACTGCCATATGACATAATTCCATCCAGTCTTTGCTCTGTCAGCCCAGACTTAAAAGCAACTGTCTTCTTTACATGTGACATGTGACTGTGTTGGATTTGCAACATTTTCTTCTTTGCAATGGAATCATCTGTTGATCATAGCTCTTTCCTCAGGCTGCAGCTAAAACATAACACAAACATTTTAAAAAAACAAAATCTAAAAGTTTCCATCCCAATGGAAACTTACAAATGAGAATTGTTTGTACTGAGCATAATATAGATACCACCTTTCTTTTAATGTAAGATAGTGAAGGTGAACTTGTGTTTTTGCACTGAGGGCTGGGATTGCAGAAATAGGGAAGACCTAAGTCCAAGGTCCCTTGTCATGATGCTCAACTTGTGGGGCTGTTCCTGGGATCCGACACTGTCTGCCTGACTGTTCTGGCTGCAAAGTCAGAGGATTACACCACTGTGCCACCACTATGGTGCCACAACACCTTCAGATTAAGATACTGAACTGGCATTGATTGTTTTGTAAAATTTTTAAGGAATGGAGCCCTCAAAGGTTCTTAACTTTTTCTCAGGCATTTCATCATATTCTTGATGTTTTTATCCTGTGCCCTTGTGAACTTTGAACATTTGACAAAAACTTTTAAGACCTTGTGCCAGCTGTAACACGTCACTTGACAAGGCTTCCCAAATAATACAATGATAGAAAAACCAGTCAAAATGAATTGAAAATCTCTTTTGATTTCCTTGAATGAGAAAAATTTTGTGTCATAGTTTTGTCCAGTTTTTCGATTACACCCAGAGCTGGGTTACTAGATGAAGAGTTTCCTGCAGAATCAAAAAAGATAAAATTACTCACCTTGTTGAGTTTTGATTGACTTTCCAGAATATTCAGAGTTGATACTGCTTCTGGTATTAATGTCCTTTGATCTGAATCTAGAATAAATCCAGAAAATAATAAGTTGCACTCAGTGATAAATATTAGACAGTCACGCACAAGCATGAAGGTCAGGTGGTCAGCTTGTTCAGTAGGCCATTGTAGGCCTAAGCACACAACAGAGTGCTTCGAATTCTTCATAAATAAAGTAAGTGAATTAAATCAAATTCCAGGCATATTAATCTTAGCATAATTAGGTTGTCTAAAAGATCTTAATTTCAACACTTACAATGTATTATTTTGTCTGCTTCGTGACGTTCTCTTGAATATAAACACGGCTTTTGGATCTCTGTTTTCTCGAATTTTCGGAAACGTGGGTCCGTCATGATGTAGCTTCTAACGCCGATTGGAGTTGAATTCATCCGACTTGCAGGCAGTTTAACAGTAGATATTGTCTTTAATCTGGTGCTTCTCAAAGTAAAACAGTCATATATTAAACAGTTAGCTCATTGAAGTCATAAAGCCACAATTTTCTGATCGTATCCTGCAGCGTGAGTACCTTCCGCCATATGTTTTGCACCTTCGCAAAAATTTGATGCACCTTCAAGTAGACTGGGCACTAAAAAAAGGTGCACAAAAAGATAAAACAATAGCGCATTGTTAGCTTCCAGACTATAGCTTTCTCTTGTGACTATGTCTTAAGCCAGAAGAAATTCTAAAAATTATTGAACATGTTGGTTATTCAATCAAACATTGCAAAATGCTACTGATTTAATATTAGGGAGCAGGAGTCTTTCAAACGGCGTTTGTTTTTCTATATTTATTACCCATCCCGTCACAATTTTGCAGAAATTTTTCATTTAAAACTAGCAATCACACAAGTGTATTTTCGAAGTCTGTATGTCTTACCGAAATTCTCCGATTTGTGATGCTTGGTCTCATGTGTAAATCTTTTAATCTTGGTATTCCTTTGCTTGTTGATAAAATAAGGTCCTCTTGTTTCACAACGCCCTGAAAAAAATTTTGTAATTAAAACCTGTCTCAAATTATACAGAATCTCGTCACTCCCACTAGTTAATCGCACATTTCCCGCGGATTTCCCGTAGCTTTGTATAATTCGATACAAGGACACGTTTCGTCGCCACAGCAACTGCTTTAGGCCTGTGAGATTTACAATAAACTCAAACGAAAAAATGATGGTAACAAGATGTGTTTGACAAAACGATACGAGTCAAAATTAGAAGCTATCAGGAAAAAATCCCAAACTAACCGCCTGGTTTTGTCGTTAATTGGGAAGTGTAAATTTCAAGAAAATAAAGCAAAGCATGCGTGAGTTTTTTACAAGACTTGTTTATATACTGAAAAGGGGTCAAATTAGCAAATGAAAATCATTAACCTTTTTTAATTCGATCAAAAATTCTGAAAATTATACAAATCCCCGTGGAAGAAATGTTATGGAAAGCTACCCCTAAAATTGCACATAACGGAACTGATAATGGCATTTTAGCAACAACTGAGAAAGTTTACCTCATTCTCTTTCTCTTCCGCTTCTCTAGTTTTGAATCTCTTCTGTACTTCCTTTATAAGTCGAAAGGCTGTTGTTAAATTCTGCGATGGCGCAGTACTCGCTCCTGCCTCTTTTACATTTGAACTTCGATAGACACTAAAATAAATCATGGTTTGTTATCATGAAAAGCACATTCACCATGCTTTAACATACAGTAATTACAATACATATCTTGGAATATGTTTAGGAAAACGCAGCCAGCAGCCAGATTATAAATCTGATGCCAAGTGTAGCGACGAAAAGTTTCATTATTTCTCAGTTTGTGAACCTCAAGATGACATTTTAAAAAGATTGAACCAGTGAGAATATAGCATCATATTATTCTGAAAACGAAGAGCAATATTATTCTGACAGATCAAGGTAAATATATCTATATAGCCACATTAGCGAGGAATCCAATGATAATCATTAAGATATGATCAAATAAAAAACCTTCTTGTAATTTGGAGAAAGGGACTAAAGAGAGCGCGGCCCATTCTGACAACCTTAGCAACAGTAGGAAATCAGGGAATCCCATCTGCTTCGGTGATAAGCGTTTGGCTTGCGTCCCAGTCGCATCTCCCAGCAAACTCGATTTATTTTCGATTTAGTTGTAACTTTCAAAAGTTGCATGATACTTCCTTGGTATGGCAAATGTTTTCTCTGGATTATTTAGGCGACTTGCCATCCTTCAGCCCATTTGTTACCTAACGTGTAAATATGCCACTCACATTACTAGCCTCCTTATCACGTGTTAGCATACTCGTACAAAATACAAAATGGCGACGACACTTGGCCTACTTTATGAAGATTGGAGTTGGAGCAAAATTAAAGATGGAAACGTCACAACTTGGAAATAACTCACGATTGATGCTAGGGGGTTGGCGGGGTTGCTTTTTTGACGGCAATTCTATCAACCCCGGACTTGTCCGATAATGCTATTAAACAAAGCTCGATTCGGATCACTTTTGATCCGATTCAAAAGTTTTGCGGATCAGCCTCTCGTCTCCACGAGCTCAAAGTGATCCTTTACACCTTTGCTCCACGATCGGCACCAACTTTGATCTTGCTAAGAAAGCAAACCTGTTTTGTATTGGATCAAATCCACATCATTCTTGATTTGATACCGTGTAAACGGGTCTACCTTAGCCCTCAAAAATGCACTTTACTGATTAAAACAAGGCCAATTAATTGAATCAATAAGCACTTACACTTCTTTTACAAATGTTGCTTCTGGATTTGGAAAGAGGTTACCGTCTGATCTGCCGTAGGAACTGCAAGGAAAGAAAATATATCAAGAAAATGGGCAACAAACATACAGTTGATTTTATAGAAGCACATGGCAAGGGCACATGCGAAGGCTGATCCCACATGTTGCAATGAAATTCAATTCAGATAGGTAGAGGAAACCGATGCAAAGCTGCTGAGCAAGCGGTGATCAACATGGCAGTGAACAATGCATCAAAGACACAGACACCAACAGCCATCTTGGAGATTTTACTCGAATCTTCAACCATCCACCTGAGGCACATAACAAGCCATTGACTTGTTGCTCTGAAATTCAATTCGGTTAAGTAGAAGCTACTAAAACAAAGCTTTGGTTAATGATCAATACAACAGGCGATGATCAAGATGGCAATGAACAAGATGCAACAGAGATGGGGAAACCAACAGCCCTCTTAGAAACTTCATTTACATCTTCTACGACCAAACTGATCCAAATAACAAGCCATCTACTTGTTGCCTTGAAATTCAACTCGGTTAAGTAGAGGAAACTAACACAAAGCTTTGGTGGAAGCAGTGATGAAGATGGCAGTGACGGCCATCTTAGAAGGATCATTCAAATCTTCTAACATCCAATTGAGCCATATAACGAGCAACTGATTTGCTTGATTGGAATTCAATTCATTTAAGTAAAGGAAACTGGAACAAAGCTTTCGTGAAGATCAAGATGGCAATGAAAAAGATAGAACAGAGATGCCAAAACCGACAGCAATCTTAGAAACTTTACTCAAATCTTCTACCATCTTATTGAGCCACATAACAAGCCACTGACTTGCTGCGCTGAAATTCAACTCAGTTAGGTAGTGGAGACTGAAACAAAGCTTTCCTGGAAGCAATGATTCAAGATGGCAGTGAACAAGATGCTACCAGAGACACAAAAGCCAACAGCCATCTTAGAAACTCTATTCAAATCTTCTACCATCAAACTAAGCCACATAACAAGTGTCTTTAAGGCAGTTACGGTAATCCTAAAGAGTTTTCTCCACTGTTCATAGCTAGCGTTGGTTATTTAAATCGGAAGCTCCCCTACAATTTTTCTCATTTGGAAATAAAAATAATCTTACCTTCCTGGGCAGTAGAAATTCAGCCTCAGATATGTGTAATCTCCTTCTACGTTTGAACTGATGTTCTACAAATTGAATGAAAAATAAAAATACATGATTCAGGTATAACCATTGTAAATGAGCATTTGTAAGCATAAGCAGGTCAGTGGAACAAAAGAAGTTCTTTCTTCTATCGTTCAAAGATTAATCCTTGTATAACAGAATTAACACACAGTTAAAATCAGCATAAAAAAAACTACGGATTAAGAGCATCCAGGTCGACTTTTGGCCAATGAAGCACCTTTTAGATAAGACCACTATAATTTCTAAGCTGGGAACAAGAGAATACTAGCGAAACTATTCTGGAAATAAAGGGATACATTTATAAAACATCACATTTTTGGGGATATAATTGACGAATTTCAATTTCGTTTTACAGGCAAAGAGGGAACAAACAGAAAAATAACTGGGTAAAGAAGGAAATTTGATCCCCTAGCAGGGTCTCGACTCTCTGATACCTAATCTCTACAAGACAGAAAATTCAATTCACAAAGATGCAAGTTAAGATTTTCTTACATAACCAAACAAGTGCACTGAACTATTTTCGGCTCAGCCCGCATAAAAATTGGAAACGACAATAGGAAATCGAGAAAATGAAGTCGACCTACGAACCTTGACAGTGGAGATATGAAAGGGGACTGACATGCCAGCAAGTGGCAAGATGATCGCCTCGTATTTTTTATCTGCAAGAAAAAATTGAAAGATGGAGCATAATTACATCAAATGAATTTTTATGTATAGCAAGGGCACAATTAATTCTTAACTACAAGACAGGCCAAGTTTGCGAGGTGAGTGGCCCCAGCAGCTTGCAAAGTCAGGCAACTTTCTTTCGCTTGGTCCTATGAGATCAAAAATAGGGTTGGTGACCTCCAGATGCCTGATTATGCAATTCATTTTTCCATCCTTCGGAAAGGGGCATCCTTTGGAAGTAACTCACTCCCCGCCCTGCTCACTCCCCTTCTTCAATTAGGCATGAAAACTGTGCCTAAATTAGCTAGAAATAGCTAGTAATCTATCCAGCCTCTTCAAAATAAAGCAATGAATGAAAAGAAGGCTTTTGAGAACATGAAAAAGACAAGAATCCTTAAAATTTCTAAAAATAATCCAAAAAAACTTCTGAACGAGAAAAATGTTCTTCAAGAATTCTTAAGAAGATAGAGCTATCGCGGCGCACAGCCCGGTACAATACGAATACAGGGTGTCCCAAAAAGTAAACAGATTTGGTGGGGTCCAGAGATGAAAATTTAACTTAAATAAATCGTTGCTCATTTGCTGATATCGGTGCTTCGAAAGTTGAAAACTTAAAAAGCCTTCAAGCTCAAAGTTGCCTCCTGCAACAAACCAGAGATTTGACAGTTTGCCCAATGCAAAATTAGTAGCCGTATTTGTTCATAGGTACAAGGCTTTTCACAGGCAGTAAAATCTTGAACTACGGCAAATAAGTCAATAACGGGGTCCCTTTGATTATAAGTGTCAGGTTTATCAACTTTGCTAAAATTGATTTATTGTGCAGCTTTAGATTTTCTTCCTTTTGTTTCAAATTTCATGTCAATCACTGACTTTTAACATGTCAATCGCTGTGCTGCAAGAATCTGCTTCGGCGCAAATGCCAAATCTCTAATTTGCAGGGGGAGGCAAGAGTGAAGTTTCGAGATTAATATTCCTTGAAGCATCAGTATCAACAAACAAGATATTTATGTTCAAGTTAACTACCTAGAAATGTTCTGAATATGTTTTTGAAGTGATCAAAGCTACATTTTCATAGCTAGGCCTGACAAAATCTGCTTACTCTTTTGGGACAGCTAATGCACTGTAGGTAAAATTTAATAAATCATCCTGATTAATAGAAATGCTGTTCCCACCAACTGCGTTTTAAGTGAAACTGTTCGAAGCCAACAGTGTTTTAATTGATTTGCAAGCAACGTTGGACATATGTGTAGGATTTCTTGGGCAGGTGTACTTCTTAATAAGGCCATTAACGAAGATGGCTTGCAGTCAGATCTATTATGCAACATTTTAACTGTGCGTTTTCGGGAGAACAATAGTTTATGAAGGCCTTCCATATGACAATAAGCAGAAATCTATCGCATTTATGGTCGCAATTCGATGATGCCAAAACCACCAAACTTGTCTGTCTAGTCTACCTCCAATAAAATGTTCATGAAATTTGCGATAACGCAAAACTACTGATGAAAAACAATTCAATATTAATATTCACGGATATTTTCACGTGACATCTCATTTGAAACGGCCTTTAGATAAAAGTGATAACAGTTTCAAAAATATGGGCTCGGCTGTGTCGCTCAGTGATTTGGGTCCTCCGTGTAACCTCTTCACCAAAAACTCAGCATGTTCCTCCGCAGCCTCCGGAACACTGCGACTGATTTAGGGTTGCCAAGAAAAACATAGCAAATGGATAAAAATAATTTTCTTTCCGTGGAGCTAAACCATGGAATAGCTTTCCTGCCGAGTCTAAGACAGCATCCTCCCTAGGTAGTTTCAATAAATCATTACAGGGTTAAATGTTTTCTTTTATATTGTAAATATCATGTAATTGTACATAGCTTTTTAATACTATGGTTTCGTATGTCTTGTATTTTAGTTTTATTATTGCAATTAGTTTTTTATTGGAAGGCCTCTTGAAAAACAACTTCAGTTGAAGGGGCACCCTCCCTAAAAATATCAAATATGAAATATAAACGTAAATATAAATATGTGTCATTTGGGGGTCGGTGGTGTGAGCGAGTGGGGGATGCGCTCCTACTGGTTTTCGGGAGTTTCTGTTGTGACGTCATTCAGGATGCCATATCCAGCAAGCATTTTTTGGGGGTAAGCTGGCGGATTGGGGTTTTCGTGGTCGATTTCGTAGGAAAGGGCGTTAGGCAATTTGACGGGCCACTGGAGTATATGCTCTGCCTGTCTGCCCTGAATACATTTCCATCATTTTTTTGTTGTTTAGTTCATTCTTACGCTTGAAACTTTGGATGTAAATACGTCTTTCAGTGTGACACGCAACTCAAGAAGCTAGGATTTTGCCTGTCAAAACAGCAGTTTGAATTGAATTTTTACTGCAGTGTTCAACGTATCTTAAACTTGACTTTTGTATAGAAAAACAGATATCAAAAGCAGAAGGTAAAATCCTAGTATAAGGTATCTAAGTTCCTTTCAATCCAAAGAATTTTAATTTTTTTCCTTTTAAAAACTATTTACCCATTACAAATATAGAATACATTCTGTTTACAAATGGCCCTGCAAAAAATTACTTACAAAATAAACAGTATCTATCAACATTTACAACAAAAAGTAACGGAACTAAACAAAATATTCATATATCAATTTAGAAATTTCAATACAGCGGCGTCAAATATGTGAATGAACAGATTATTTTGTCTTGAATTTGGATTTAAATCTCTTTTGTCCAGATAAAGGCTATTCCAGAGACTTGCTCCGCGATACGAAAAGAATTTTTGGTCATTTTCAGTCCTCAGAGCGAAGTAATGACCATTTACTGCAGCTGTATATAGATTTGACGCAAGTAGTTCAGTCACTCCAATTGATTTTCACGTTCTGTACTCCACGAAGTCAACTGTAAATTCTTTCTGCAGGCTCTAGTTCACAGATTAAAGTTTTGAATGAATCAAAAAACATCAAAATAACATCGGATATTCACATTATCGCTTTTGCGATTAAATATTCACAAAACATTGTCTGTAGGGTGTCCACAAAATTGCTCGACGATTGATCAAAAATTGAGAAACAACGATTGTTCGGGTCCACATTAACATCATGTTGCAAGCTCCCGACCTGCTTTTAAAATAAAATATGTATATACACATGTATATATATGTATGTATCTATATAGGTATGAGTTCTGACGAAGCAAAAGGAAAACGAACAGGCAAGTTTCCAAATTTTGAAAATCTTTATCAATGTTACACCAGTATAGAAACTGAGGAAGCTCAGAGGGTTCGGGTTTGCACTACTGATTTCGGGAAAATTTTTGCGGCCGTGTTTGTTTTTATTTACTGGTTGGAAGAACTCCCTTAGTCTGCAGTCGCTAATCGCATTGAATTTAGGGTGCCAATTAAAGCAATTGCTATTGTATTACTACATCTGTCCTCGTTACAGCAGTTCTGATCCATATTATACATATTCGATTTTTAGACTACCCTCACATGAGAAAACTCAGCCCGATCTCAGTTTCAATCTCGGATCTCAGGAAATTTGGCTGTGTCTGCTCATATGAACATATGAACATATTCAGATCAGTTTGAGAATATTAAACATTACGTGTGTTACTTCGGGAATCGGAACACTTGACATTGTTTTGTGGAAGATATTGCGTAGCCTCGTGGCATTTAGATCCAGCTGGCTGACTTTGAATGAAGTCCTAATTGTTTTGATTGCCAAAAAGAACGCAAGGAATACCAAACACTCTGTTTATGAAAAGTCAATTCACACTGAAATGAAACTTTTTTCCTCAATTTCAAATTTCAGGTCGACCTAAAAACTCAGACCGACTTGAGAAACCGAAACGAAATTCACGTCGACTTGAGTTTCACTTCTCCTGTGTAATGTGAGCGCCCCAAGCGCTTTGACCGTAGAGCGAAATGAGTTTCAAACCGATCTGAAACTCAGACCGGTCTGAGTTTGCTCATGTGAGGGCACTCTTAGACAGCTTTAAATTGCAGCGCGCTCGCAAAGGATTCTGAGTGACGATGGTTCTTTAAGGTGATGGTAGCCATGATCGGGGCAAAAATTATATAAGTTTAAGGCTTACCTACAAATACTTTTAAATCTCGAACATCTTTTTCCAGTGGAAGCTGTGTTTTGTTTTTGTACGCAACATTTGATCTGACAGTTCTGAATACAGAAAATGTTAGAATATCCTTAAATAACGGACTTATCATGATAAAACCATAGACGCAATAAAAATCACTGTAATTTGCAGAAAAAAGACTGTTAAAGCCTATAAAATAACAACAACAAAATAAACCTGTAACTAGAGAGAAAACTGTTGTAACCTTCAAGAGATTGATCTTATTATCTGAAAGGAAAGCAGTACGATTGTAACTCACCAGTAACAAAGAACAACGCTGAATAATCAAAAACGTGTTTCGTCGCACACTCATCAGCTCAGAAATGTAAGAATGCGCAAGAGATAACATATTCAAGTCGCATGAAAACGAGCTTTTACCACATCGGTTGAGTCAAAAAAGTTCACACGTTATGCGGACTGTGGAACCAAAAGCATTTGACCAACTTGCAAAACTAAAAAGTTAATCCTTCAGTCAAAGTCTAACCTCGATTAGAAAATTTTGTTTGACAAAATCAATCACCTTTATGGCTCAAAAATTAGGAAAATGCCTGTAAGGGGTTTGTATGGAAATCGAGGATTCCACGTTCCATTCTGGTCCACGACATCTTTGTCATTAAAACATAAATTCAATGCAACTATTAATTTCAGAAGTTTCAATAGCAAGTAAATCATGGACCAGAATGAAATGTGGAATCCACGTTCCCATGCATGCCCCCTTAAAGACATTTTCCTAATTTTGGGTCTTAAAGATAAGTGATTTTAATAAAAAAAATCTTCTGATCTAAGTTCGTCCTTGTCAGATAAATTAACATTTTAGATTTGAATATCGGTGACATACCTTTTATTCCACAGCCTATCAAACCTTTCAACTTCTTTGACTCACATGGCCCGGTAGTTAATATTTTTTACACAAACTAGGGGCGACCGAATATACATCTTCAATTTTGAAAGATCACTAAAAAGGGACTATGTTTCCGATCATGGACATTTCCTTGTGGTGTTCCTGCGTGCCGAAGGCCAAATTAGTCTAGATAACGCTTTATAGATTATTTTTGGAAGTTTACTGTTCACTCATATACCTACACTTCCAGTATTATGCTCGACCGTTCCCGTTCACATTATTTTATATAGATTTCGTAGCTAGAAAGACCGTAATGTCATCGAGTTCCAACTACGATAGCCACTTAGGCCCTGTTTATATGAGATTTTTCATCGCACCTGCCAGACCAGGGGCTCACAGGCCAGGTAAATTTCAGCCATGGTTTATATGAGATTTTTCATCTCACCTGTCAGCCCAAGAGCGGTGCGTCAAAAACTGGGATTCATGTAATCAGTCTAGAATACTGTCTGAAAATATCTTACCGTTTAGTCTCAGTTTCTCCTTTCTTTTCCAGAAGCCGCCTCTACAAAAAGACACAGAGGTTAAAAAAGGATTTACCTGAGGCTGCGTTCACACGATGCCGGCACATTTTGAAAACGGTGAAAAATGTGACGGCAGCAAAATTTGAGCTAGCGTTCACACGATGCCGGCACAATTTGAAAACGGTAGGAAAATTGACAGTAAAAACTCGCTCCTGGACTTTGATGCTGAAGAAAAGTACCTACACACTAAGAATCGTCCAGTCTCGATCCAAAAGCTTTGAAAAATGATCTGTTTACGATGCTGTTTCAAATTTATACCGGTTAGGGTTCCGTTTTCAAAATCTACCGTTTTCAAAATCTACCGTTTTCAAAATCTACCGTTGTCGAAATCTGCCGGCAAAAAATGTGCCGTTTTCGTGTGAACAGGAGGCCTATCCGTCACTTTTTTCACCGTTTTCAAAATGTGCCAGCATCGTGTGAACGCAGTCTCATTTTCAGTTTCATTTCATTTTTACTTATTTAGGCACGGTAGCCCCGTCAGTCCATGAGAACTGTATTTCAGGGGGTCGTGGCAATTACAAAATTACAAAATAGAAAATTACACTTCATACAAGGGTAATACCAAGCCTATAACACTTTTCCCAAAAGGTAATACAAGAATATATTAAAAGGGCCCTGGTCAACATCAGTGCAGTGCACTCTTTTTTCCTTGTTTGCCTGTGATTAAGGGTTTCTGCCAGGCAGAAAAGACAGCGCATGGCTGCTCAATACAGTATCCAGTTAAAATCTTTGAAGGCTGGAAGGATTAACCAGCAAGTTGCAACTCTTTCTAAAGACTGTTTTTTACGTCATGTAAGGGTATCGTAGTTTATTACTCTTTCACATTGTCCTGCCGTGTATTTATTTGAAACGGTGATATTCTCGGATGATGCGACATCAACGGATTCTCATTTTTCATATCCAAGGTTATCTCTTATCAATAAACTGTACCAGCAGTCACTTGAAGAAAAAACTGACAAAATCTGTTCACCCTTGACGAGTTTTGAACGCGGGTTGTGCGCGAGTAAGGAGGAAGAGCCCCACTGCACGTGTTCCCGAACATGCAGCTTACTAGCATATTCCTAATTTCTAGGTCTAAATGATTTTACCAACAGAATTTTCTCATCTAAGTTGGCCTTTGACTGCAAACTAACTTTTTAGTTTTGAATATCAATCACATTTCATTTCATTCATTTTCATTTAATCTTATTTAAGCACAAAATCCATTTAGTTAAATACGATACCAAAAGAAAATAGAATAAATTACAATTAAAAGTTTACAATATAAGCTCAAAACATGTTACACCCTCTCCCTCCCCCCGTGTACTGATCTTCCATGGATTCATGCAAACCTATTTTATATCAGCTCAAAAGATGAGATTTCAGATCTTTTTTGAATCGAACAACGGATTCGGTGTCTCTGATGAGCTGTGGGATACTATTCCAGGCTTTTTTTGGACCAGTGTACGAAAAACTTTTTTTCGTATGTTCTAATTTTAGTTTTTGCACATGGAGATCCTTCATGTTCCATGGAGATCCTTCATGTTCCATGGAGATCCTTCATGTTCCATGGAGATCCTTCATGTTCCATGGAGATCCTTCATGTTCCATGTAGATCCTTCATGTTCCATGGAGATCCTTCATGTTCCATGGAGATCCTTCATGTTCCATGGAGATCCTTCATGTTCCACATGCCTTTTATAACATAGCCCGCTAAACGCGTATACTTTTTTTGACTCACCCGGTAGATAAAAAAAGGAGTATTTCTAAAAACACTGAATTTCGTAATCTAAGCTTAAAGATTTTTTGTGCAACATGTTGAGAAAAAGTCCTTGCAAGTACGTTGAAGGGCGGTCCAACATACAGATAATAATTGGACTGACTTTGATGTTGACGGCTGAGTAAAAAAAAAAGCTGAAATGTTTGCAAGCCTGTAGGTGGCTAGCAATTCATTAGATTCCATAAAACTAAGCACATTTTTAGCACGTGACCGATTTCTGTCTCGATAAACGGGCTGAATTTCTCCATATAAACACACAAGAACATCAGCGGAAACCAATTCCTGAAACCAAGAAAGTTTACGGTTTTCGTGGCATGGCCTAAATTCTTATCTTTAACAATAAAGGAAACTTTTTGAATCCATGTTGTCCTTGATGCAAATGCGTATAAAAACAAACTTCATAATAAGAGAGGATTTTCACACTTCTTGAAAAAGAAGCGCATTTTTTGCGTTATCTGGTACTTCAGGACAAAAGACGTGTGTAGTAAAATTGTTGTAAGAGATATTAAGAGAGCTATTTCGCGCTAAGAATCTTCCTTCTGATCGAATCAACAGAAGCAGATGGTAAAGCTGATACTAAAGTTTGATAACATTTTGAACTCGGGACGACTGTATTTTAGCGGACCAGCTTTATGTCATATCTCTCAGGAACTAACCCCAACCTAACCGAATACCCCTGACTTAACTCTACCTTACCATAGATTACCTCAACAAACCCTAACTTTACCAAACTTATCCTAACTAACCCTAAAACCCTTTCTCCAAACCTAATCCTGACCCTAACCCTTACACCATGACACATAGTGTGCCGAGTTTGAAAGCTGGTCCGCTAAAGTGGAAACTGGCCTTGAACTCGAAAATTACACGTGGTTGTAAAACGTGTTAACGAAGCATAAATTGTTGATGGGCAAACCCACAATTGGTGCGATCATGGAGAGGATTTGCTGTCAAGCTTTTCATGAGTCAAATTTTGCTGTACTGGAGCAGCTGCAATTAGTGAGAAACTTAAGAAATTGTTTCTACAGGAGGCTAAAGTTTTGTTGGTTTCCTTCACAGAAATGGACGCTGACAACATGCGTGTCATACTTAATTTGTAAATGGTCTGAATCTGATTTGGAGAATGAAGGACTGACAGTAATTTTATCTCAGGATGTCTCCATGTGACGTATGATCTACTTATGCATTTACAAATCACGTGATAAAAGCATGGAGATAAGAAAAGACAAATTGTGAGAATGAAGCACCTTAGCTACTCTACTTGGTGAAAAGTTGAGAGAAGCTTGTAGTGGAATCTGATAATGGTCATACAAAGTAGTGTCTACATTTGACGCTTTGGCGCCAGTTAGTACATGCTTGAGATAAAAGACTTTGGAGGAATTTCGAGAAACTCGTAACAGTTTCATAAAGCAGATAATGAGTGCTATGATTAGACGTAAGGTAACAGCACTTTGAATTCAAGTCTGCCATCTCGAAGAAGCCCTCCATAGTACCGCAAATTGGAGACTGAATAATACTGTGGATGAGAATTCAACGCTAAAGCTCTGCTAGCGTTCCCTCGATAAGCTCGCAACAGCGTAGTAAGGAACAGATTAAGTGAGATAATCACATGGGATCATATGCTGTTTGTATGAATGTTCGACCTCTCAAGTAGCCCATAGCAGAATTATAGCATGAATTATAGACATATTTGATGAGAGGCTGTGATGCACGTGCCATTCAACAAAATAACATCAATCTGAACAGACTTTCGTCGTGTTAAAGCTTATCGAGGAATTTTTGGTGAGGCTTTGAAACTTTTTCACTTTACAGATCTACGAGGCGTATGTTATATTTCAATAACCATTTTATATGTAATTGTGTTTCAGTTCTATAGAAATTAATTTCGCGAGGTCAATGAGGGAAATAATAATATTAATGGCCTAATAAAGACCAATAAAATCGATTAAAGACGGTTATGTTGCCTGCAGATACTGCTCAGCAATATCAGCAACATTGCATTCTCAAGGTAGTGTAAACAAGAAGTAACAAATAAAGGCTGCAGTCACCAGAACAGATTTGGAGTTGAATTACAAAATTTTTGAGAAACCTGAAGATTTTCAGCAATTTGTTGGCTAAAACGATTGCATATTAGCTAAAGAAAGCTAGCAACTAAAACATTACCAAAAAAAGGAAGTGGAAGCCACTGAAGGGTGAAATCATAGGTAAGCAGAATTTGAATCTAAAATACAAGAAAGGTGCAACGCCACATCAGCAATAAAATTACTTATAAAGGGAATTTACAAACGGAGTATACAGATCACGGCATGCAATTTGAAAAAACTAAAATATAAAACTGAAAGAGCAGAAATACCGGGTAAATGATAAACATTGACGACAAAATTGAAACTTGGAAACAATTCCTACGACGGTTGCATTAAATAAGGACCGGAGCAGCATTAAAGAGAACTTTTTTAATTGAGAGAGAACATTTTACGCGACAGATGCAAGAATTGAAAGAAAGAGAACTGCCGACTGGAAAACAAGAGAGACTTGATCAAGCAGCACCAAAGGAAACTTAGAACAGCATATAACAGAACTTTCTACACTTAGAACAGCATATAAGAGAATTCAGAGTGAACATTTCAACTAAGAGAGCACGTTTGAAATGAAAGAACGAGAACTGCAGAATGAAACCATGTGAAGAAAGAAGGGAAAACGCGAAAGAGATGAAACTGCCCCATACGAAACAAGAAATTCTGATTAAGTAGCACTAAAGGAAGATTAAAACAGCATAAAAAGAGAACTTCTTAATAGCGAGAGAACATTAAACTGAGAAAGAACTCTTGAGATCAAAGAAAGGGAACCTGATTCAGAAACAAGGAAAGATTTTATCAAGTAGCATCAAAGATAAGCCAAAAAAGAGGAAAATATGAAATGCTGACTTGACTTAATTTCATTTTTGATGGATTGGAAAATATGCTTCGCAAATTGACCGATCAAAATAGCGGAGGAACAGTTACAAAAGAAGGCACCCACGCCTTAAACTGTGACTACTGCAGTTCATCATCTGTAGAGTCAAATGATTCTAACTTCAGATGGCTAGAAGCAGGCTTAATTTGATGAAAACGACGATGAAGAGGAGAGAAGTGGCAACACAAGTCAAAATTCAAAGTAAGCATGAATAAGACATTCATAATGGCGACAAAAAACCCTGATGTAATTCCAACGGCTAAAACATCATTATCAATCATCGAAAAGATGTGTTTTCAATTAGTTGAGGCCGGACAGGACAGATCAGTTCCAGAGGCAATTGTCTGGTTCATTTTAGCTTTTATTTCAATGTGCCTAAGCGCAGTTGCTTTTCATTTCTTCGTGTTTATCAAAAGAGTTTTCAACACGCCTGAAATTATCCTTATCAATCTCATTGCATGTCATCTCTCTATTGGCCTTATTGTTCAAGTATGTATTGGGATGGTATTCCTGAAAGGTAATTGTCTTCTTCGAGCCATATCCCATACAGGCACGTTGATCATAACAAATAGCTCAGTGATTTCAATGCTTTGTCTAACATGGAACCAGCTCAGAAGATTATCTAAGATCGACACAGGGATTCGCAACCCTCAGCCAATCAACAAAGTCAAGAGCTGCACTCTCATTGGTTCTATCTGGGCCTACTGTTTCGCTATTATCTTACTCAAGGCTAGTACACCTTCATCGCATGCTCCAATCGCTTTGATTCTAGTTATGACTTTAGCCCTCTTTGTCCTGTATCTCATAACACGAAGAACTCTCAAGCAAATACGTACTCACTTCACGAGGCAAGAATCTGGGGAAGAACGCGACAACAAAATCGCTTCAGTCCATCAAATAAGCGAGGCCTTAAAGACGGTTCTACTCTTGCATATTATCACAACAATTACATGGTTGCCAGCCAGTTTAATTACTCTTGTCACAAGAATTCGCATCATCGAGCAAACAACCGCCATGAACTATGTATCAAAAGTTGCGTTGAGGATTTTGTTCCTTCCTCCACTACTTGACCCTTTATGCCTATTACTAACCAACAAAAGGATGAGAAAATCCTTCAAGAATAGTATCTGGAAACTCTTCTTTGTAGAATAATTGCGTGTAGTATACCGGGTAAGCAAGAAAAAGGTTCCCGCTTTCGAAAATCTATAGCACAAGGGGTGTTTAATGGATTTGATCGATTCAAATTCCCGTTAAACACTAGGCTGACGGCATGATTCCATGCATTCGTTCAATTCTTTTAATCTGATGTATTCTTTTCACTCATACAGGGACTCACAACAACCTAAAGTCTAAGCAGGGACTAAAATCTTACGAAAAATTTGAAGAAACATCGAGAGTCTTCTATCCTTCGAAGTCTCTCGGCTATCTAGCAAAATTCAATTCTTCCAGTCTATAACGTACTCTTAGTGCTATGAATTTTCAAAAGCAGGGATTTCTCTCTGACTTACCAGGAAGGAATGGGAAATAAAAACTGACAACAACGTAACTTTGTTGGAGGAAGATATATAAACTCTAGCGCGCCTCACGAATAAATAACGATAAATCTTCAATTTCACTAATAGTGAGTAACCTTGGGAACGGGTCTGGAAGGTGGGAAAAGAAATGGAAAATAGGTTGGTGAAAAACATCCGTTGACCTCCTTCACAGCTCCTTGACCTGTTCACAGGCCATGCAGTGGAGTTTTTAAAAAGTTGTAAATGTATGCATTGATAGAGACTAGATCGGAAAGCATTTGATGGCAAACTTACTTGCCTGCACGCAGACTCCATACTCCCTAGAGAAAGTCTACACTTTTGCGGAGGAGTGTTGAGGCTGTGTGCAAGCAACAAACATGCATGCAACCGGATGTCATTAATTCTGGAATGCCTTAATTATCACATTCTGAAGCGTTTGTTTGTGATTGCACTCTAATTGTCAGCTTTCACTGCATTGCATTCCAGCAGATCACAACGACAACATGCAACACTGCTAAGCTGAAGGAGCTAAACTTTTTAATTCTTTGAATTTTGCTGGATTTAAGTCAGGTGTTTACAAAATAGCCCAATCCTGGTTAAATTCCCAGTGATTTAACGCAATACGAATAAAAGATTAACATACTTTTGCTTCTTCGTTCATTTGCAATGCAAGTTCTTTCTGATGATATTTTCGTTTGTCTTCTGCAGATATTTCCTAGGAAAAGGCCATAGTATAGTGAACTCATAGTTAAAGAGATGAACTTTGAAAGTGCAAACTTGACGTAACATAAGTTCCAAATCTATGAAAAGGTTGGGATAAAAGCATATGGCATATGAAAATTCCAAGGGTAGAATTATAGCAAATCTGTTCAAAGAAATAGGTCTTAGAATTTTAAACGAATGTTTTCAAATATTTGGAACCTATGCTACATGACTAGCCTTAATGACGGAAGCTATTGAATGTAGAAGTGCTACTGAATGTAGAAGTGCTAAAACTGCGTTCACACGATGCCGGCACATTTTGAAAAACGGTGAAAAATGTGACGGATAGGCCTCCCGTTCACACGAAAACGGCATATTTTTGCCGGCACATTTTGAAAACGGTAGATTTTGAAAATTGAACTCTAATTGGAACATTTTGGAAACGGCAACGTGTAAACACTTGAAAATGATGAACTAAGAACATTTTTCAACGCTTTTGGAACATAGACTGATCGACTCTTTTAAAGTGTAGGTACCTTTCTATGGCATCAAAGTCTTGCAAAGAGTTTCTTACTGTCAAATATCCAACCGTTTTCAAATTGTTCAAGTATCGTGTGAACGCTAGCTCAAATTTCTCTACCGTCACATTTTTCACCGTCTTCATAATGTGCCGGCATCGTGTGAACGCAGTCTAAGAGTCTGAATGGAACGTAAAGGCATAACAAAATGCGCAAAAAGAAAGTAAGAGATTAGAAATGTTTTTATTCGTTGATTTGCAAAGTTTCGCTACAGTAAAAAATTGCATCATATTTGCTTTGTCTCTGGATCTAAGATCTAATACGCATATATCGTTACAAATGATTGGGAATTGTAAATACGAACGATAATCAGAAGTTACTTACATAATATTGCATTTAATACAACTAAGCAATAAAAGAGAAAATGATACCGATTGAAATGTAATTCATAATCAAATAATGGAATGCAATGGTATTAATATTTGGTGTGAGAATAAAACAATATGGAACGATAACTGTCAGAATGAATTGATTTTCTCTTTATTCTTTCGCTTCCGAAAAAGGAATAAGCAATAAATTCAACGCTGTGTTGGAGTTACCTAACCTTTTCCATTAAAAGACCATTCCGTGGGCAGATGTGAAGGCGCAGTTCACATTGCATCTTGGTATCACATGGTGGGTTTTCCAATTCGAGTTCAAAACTCCCAGGCAATCCCAAGACGCAACGCAACCAGCACATTCTTATCCGATGGCAATGAACTTTTGGAAATAGAAAATCGTAAATAACAAACAAATTCCTAAAAGCAAATATTTCTAAAAACTTCTTCGAATTGAAAATGTGGACAAAACGTTACAAAAGCAAGTCCCAAACAGGCATACCCTGTGCTTCTTCTCTGCATTTAAAATCGCGGAATTTTCCAGCGTAAGATCTTCCTGAAATAGCAAAAAAGAAAATTATCATCATGCCTTAGAGAAAGATGCACAAATGGTTCCTCTCAAAACAGCGCTATAAATGCCTTAAGGAGGTCATCACGAATCAAAGACTTTTGTCAAGAATTTCGGTAACAATTCACAGCAAATTGAACAGCTATTAAAAATTTAAAATAAGAGATGGAAGTCTCTCATCAAAGGTATTCAAGCAGGTTTACAAAAAGTAAACATTAACGTTTGCTATACAGCCTGCAACTCCTTGCAATCAAGTCAGTCTTGCAAGCTTTCTCACACAAGGCTTTAAAAGTTTTTCTCAAATAAATCAGTATGCCCATGCTTGCTTCATCAAATAAACAACTGCAACAACATTTTAGTTTCACAATCGTGAAACTCTGATAACACACATGAAAGAAATTTGAAGTAAGAATCAAAGATCTTTGAATTCAAAATTAGATATATATCCTGCCGTCTTTTGCGAATTGATTTTATGTTTTCGAGAGTTAATTAACGCAATTTTTACCTCTAATTTGGCAGTTAAAGACAAATGACGGATATATAGCGGCAAGTTTAAAAATAGAACAAAACTTGGGCGCCTGCCATCATTTGTCCAATTGTCTTGATATAATCTCTGGAGATCATCAAATACAACAATGGAATACAATAGACTATATCTAGATTTCCCAGGGCCCTGATTTAAGTTGTCTTAGATTATGTCTTATAACGCCTAGCTAACAAAAAGAGCACAAGATGGCCGCCTGCCATCATTTGTCCCATTGTTTTGACAATCTTTTGAGATCATAAAATATATAGGAATACAATAGGCTATTTTTAGATTGCCCAGGCCCCTGATTTAAGTCGCCTTATATCTCCGCCATTTGTCTTTAAAGCTTCAGTCCTGATATTCTTAACAAATGTCTAGATTAAAGGTGATCTAAAGCGAAAATTTTTATTGATGCAGATGAATAGCACTGTTGAACGATGAAGCATGTCATTAAATTTTTTTTGATACTTTTTTTCATCTTCGAGTTATCCACTAATTTGTACAATTGGCTGATGACGTCATTTTGTTTGCAAAAAGTACAAGAAAGTATACAAGGTTGACCACGTTTCCAAAGGGAAATAAAGTCAACGACCTTTCCTTCAAATGAAATGCCTTTCTAAAGGTCACATCAGTTGATGAAACAATGTTTATTGCATTTATTCTGTTCAGCATGCTCAGCTGAAATGCCTCCTAAAACTGTAACCTTCCAAAGATCAGATACAGCTTTTTTCCATATAGAATCCTAATAATTTGCAAACAAAATGACGTCATCAACTGACACTTAAAATCATTGGATAACTTAAAAACGAAATGAGATTTCAAAAAAATTTCAACAGGATTTCTTATCAATCAACAGGGCCCTTCGTTTGCATCAATAAAAATTTTCGCTTCAGATTACTTTTAAAGGCTTACGGGGAACCGATGTGCATCACACTCCTATCTGTAAAGGTGATCTGAATTCAGACGGCATGAAAATCATTTTACAATGTCTGTAAGGCATCAGCATTCATGGACGGGGTAGACAGCCTTGGACAGCATCACTGCCATGAATATACGCGTGTTAAACATTGGACTTGCATTGATTAAATTAAGCAAATCCACAAAACACACATCAAGCGACCGCAATGCATGCCGTTCTGCAAGAGCCTTTAACAAGCAATCTAACGTTCAGTAATAAAGTAACATACCGCTTCAGAAGATTCTTCGTCATCTTCATCCTGTCAAATTAAGAAGAACATACGTCAAAACGGAATCAAAGCACTGGGTGCTTCAAAAATAATTACATATTTGATAATAATTACACTATTGGGCGTGCAAAAAAGATCTATCCACTTTTTGACAGGCAACGATAAATCGTAAACTGGGGCGAGTTGGAAGATTTACGACTTAATCTCTAGCAAAAGGCCAGCATTGGATTCTAAGATTCTTAAGTTCTTTTGCCTTTTCTTTCTAGAGCTGCAAGCTAATTTCCTATGGAGTTTGATTGATAATGACATTAAAGATTTGAAACAAGAAAAATTTAAGAAGTGTATACATAAATATAAGGACAAATTAGATAAGATTAATTTTCAATCAGGGACATTAGCATTCAAATCAAAAGATCCTTCTTTTGTGTATTGAACATTAAACTTGAATTGACATTTTCCCAATTTATAGACTAAAGTATTCCATTGGACTTTAAGTTATCTGGTTACATTTTATCAAGATTTAATTTCAACTATATATTTACTCAATTTTTCCTGTAAACATTTTAATCGTAGATATTCCTTGTAATTTTAACTTATATTTTAGTTTTAGTAAAACAGGTCCACATCAGCTGTACAGCTGCCTTAGATTTAACCTGTATAATCAAAAATATATATGAATGTATGTATGTATGTATGTTTCGTAAAATGTACGGTTTCGCGAACAGCGAAAAAGATAGAGAAATATCGATCAAACTTCTAAATCGACAAAGATAAAGTCAGTTTAAAAACAGGATGAAGAGTTTGAGTGATATCGCGTTACTCAGTACCTTCAAGAAAATGCCAATGTTTTTTATCTGCTTCTTCGCGGCCGTTAGTACAGTTGCAGGCTCGTTCTATAAAACATTGCAAATAAAAGTTAATGCAATCACATGGCAAGAAATCAGAAAAGACGCAATCAACTTTCATTCGAGATTCTTCAGGAAATAATAAGATTTAAATCAATTTGAGGCATACCATCTGAAAGTACAATCTTTCTTCTTTCGAATGACATCCAGGTTGGATGGATTAATTGAATTGTTGAAGAAAAATTGAATGGAAGGTCGTCACATTGGAGAATCTTTGGGTTGGCAAACCTTTTGTTGTTGCTTGAGGGTGATCAACGCAGATTTTCGATCGGATTTTTTCTAAATCTTAAAGTAACAAGTTGGAAGGTAAGTATTTTTAAGTTAATTATTCAATACAAAATCACTCCTACAGCGGATAGATCTCAGTCACATTTCTTCTCTCACATCAAACAACATACTAGACCAGTAGCAACCATAAACCTCGTTTGGAAGTGACCACAAACCTCATTTGCAATGACAGTTTCACCGACAAACAAAGCATACACTTTATCGACCTCTTCTTTAGCCTTCTCATTTTTCAGGCCAGAGAATCCCAAACTCACATTAAATGTCATGCCTGTGGAGAAGAAAAAAATCGTTGTTTACAGATTAAAGCTTATCAAAGAAATCCATGACACAAGATTCACATGATAAGATTTCATTGTTTCCTTGGGTGCATAACATCATAATCGAAAAAAGCCGTGAAAATTCGTAATCTGTTAAAGATAAGAAATTGAGTTGCAGATAGCGTACTTTAATTTTTGATCAAATTGCAGGACTCTCACCGGGAGATACTCTCATTAGGATTGAGGTCTGTTTTAAATCAGACGCCAAGTGAGATTTGCGATAACCCGAAACTACTCATGGAAAACACTTCAGTTGAAGTTATTCGCGGGCATTTCACGTGACATATTTCATTTCATTCATTCATTCACTTCACTTCATTTTACTTAGGAAAGGTTGCCCTTCAACAAAGGTTGATTTTGAAGGGCAATCCAATTAAAGATATCTTAATTACAATGTAAAATGAATTACACATACATTTAAAAATGATAAAGCCAAAAACCTATTTACGATGACTGCTCAACATTTAAAATAAAAAGGAAGTTCAAACCTTAAAAGGAATCGACATAGGTAAAAGCTGGCCCGGGCCAGGTTAAAAATATAATCTATTGAATTTGATAATTTCAGCACGTGTGGCTTCATTGTGGAGCCAAAGAAACAATGGATGCGTAGGCGTTTTCTATAGCCTATTTATAGCAGCTACGAGATATAGCCATGTCTATTCCCTTTAATGAAATTTTAAAACTATTAAAGGGTTGCCTTCATTGACTCAGCTGGTAGTCTATTCCACAGCTTTGCTCCCCGGAAAGAAAAACATTTCTGCCCATTCCCTGTCTTTTTCATTGGTAATTTGAGAAAGACCATGAGTTACTGTCAACTTCAGTGCAAAAATTTGACACTTTCAACTATTTTAGAACCTTTTATTTTCTAGATAATAGTTTATAGAATAACTAAGGTTAGATACCACCAAATAATGCAATTTTGTTTTCTCAATATTAGGACTAACCATAGTCAATTTTCTATTGACTATGGGCTAACATGAACCATTTAAGAGGACAATTTCAAAAGTTAGCAGTGGCCTTCTTTAACCCAGATTGCAGCCCCCCGGAAAAGTAAATCTGAGGTACCTCTGGGTGAATGACAGCAGTAACAATAAGGATGCCTTGCCGTGAATACAGAAAGCAAGCTATCTTTCAAAGATAAGGTATCAACTTCTACGTGACGCATTCAATGTAAACAGAATTTTCATAAGCAAAGTGTCAACATCAATCTGTTGGACAAGATTTGATTTGATCGTGGAAGAATTTATCTCACAGGGAGGCCATCTAATTTGCTTACATAGGGAGATATCCCACAGGGGGGTCATCTGATATATTTTAGAAGGAGGTACAAAAGGGCAGTAGGGTACAAGCAATGATAATCAGATTAGAGTATTTTAGTCATCGGAAGTGATTAAAATTGAAAGATGAAAAGCGAATTCATGCAGCGTTGGGTTTAAATCAAAAACAAAGTATGCCAGATCCAAACAATCTTCGTAAATGAACGTGGATACGGCGATCTAATCTAATAACAGAACAAAAGATCACCACCAACCCCTAAAGTTCCAACTGTTTCCATCGATTGAGAACATCGAATAAAATTGACTTGACCCTCTTCCCTTAACCAAGCTACTCTTAACACAGTTAATTTACTTTTAGCACTACGAACTCCTCCGGCATACACAGAACTGCCACTCTACTACGGTAAAATTTAACGTGTTGCTTCGTTTCCTAAATTACTCGAAATACATTTCAAATACACATCTTTGTAATGCCCTATTCACACTTGCAAGTTAAACCAAACTAAGTTTTCGAATAGAGCTTCCTGATTGGTCAGTCCAACAAATCGAAAGTACTTGATTGGCTGAAGTCAGCCTGGTTTAGATACTCAAATGTTGCTTTTATGATTGTTTGTCTGGAATTGGCAACTCCAGTCACCCGTGGAAACCATTTTGTGACGACAATTCAAATCAGACTAATAGACATTCCACAAAAGAAACAGACAGAGTAAAGATTTTGTTAACCCCCCCCCCCCCCCCCGATTAGCCTTAAGCGGAAATACTTCTTTGAGACAAAGCTGAATGAGGTGATTGAGTTGCATGACAGCAGCGGTAGACTCCCCTTGGAATGGAGATTGGCCAGATTGCCACAGTTCCACACTTTGGATTTCGACAGAAATCGCAACTATTTCATTCATCTCAATAAATAGCTTACCTTTCTTTATTGTTTGGTTATGTTTCTGATCAATAAGTAGAGAACCTTCTCTGAATTCGATTCCAGTTGCAAAGCTAAAATAAACGCAGAACTTTTATTGAACATAATTTTCTCAGAATGTCACTGAATTGTTCCTCTCCACAGATATAAATTTCAATCCAGTTCAGCTATTGGCTGGTGGATACGGCTATAATGTGACACAAATTGGCAGATGAATGGGATGAAGACATCCTTCAAAGAAATGTTTGATTATGAAACAAGGGCGCCGAAATTTTCAGTAACAACGGAAAAACAAGTCTTCTTCATTGTAATGTAGCAACTTAAGTACAGTAAGAACCCGCAAAATAGAAACCAGCTTTTTCAAAACAGCCTGTTTAGTTTCTTATTAAAATGACATTTATCAACGAAAGAGGCTGAAAGGTTTCTTATAATATGGTTAAGAAACTTTCAATGTTTTCAAGTTAAATATCTTACAATTTCAAGTTCAACATACATACATGAGTATACTGTAAATATATTGCTGCACATCAAAAACTGAGATTCAAGATTATCAAAAATGGAAGTTCACTAATTTTATATACTGATGGTAGCCTCTACATGAATATATGCGTTTGAAAATGACCTCATCAAAAATTGTTCAGCCATGATGAAGTATGTTATATATTTGGGATCCTCCCATAAGAAACGTTCCTAAAATCAATCTGAGTTTTTTATATGAGGGCACCATTTCTCAAAAAAATCAGCCTGAGGTTTCTTATAAAGTCGTTTCTATTTTGCAGGTTCTTACTGTATTTACTTGCTTCCTTGTAGCAACTCAATTTGTCTTAAACTAGAACGTTATATCGCTAATCATGGATCTGGAATTATCTAACAAAAATTGGAAAACGCAACCATGCAGTTTTCGCTTGTCTTTCTTTGAAATAAACTTCAAAATGCTCGTCATGGTCTTTATATTAAAGTTCCTAACAAAGCCAACTTTTGAACCAATGCTCCAAATGTAAACACATGATATTAAAGCAGGCAATAGCATAATTTAATTTTTAGATCACTGATTGCTACTTAAAGCTGTCACAAGAACTTTGGATTTCTTCTAAATAATTCTAATATAAAACATTACCCAATATTTTTCACGAAGTTGTCTTTCAAGTCCGGTTTGTTGGTCGATATATGGTTGTAAGCAGCATTGTAAACATCTGAGATCTTGACACCTTGGAAAAAGAAAATAGGGTAGGTCTATGGGTGCAAAAATTTTTATATAATCAAGATCACATTTTTTTTATATTCAATCTAAAAAATTTACATGACAAATTACTAAATACACTACTTAAACTACTTTACAATACTACGACGACGATACCAAGAGGAGCAAAATACAATGACAGCCCCGAGGCCTTAAAAAAATAAAAAGAAAAACATTTTAAACGAAAAGCAGACATAACTATTACGAATGATATAGATAACAAACAAAAATAAAAATGAAAAGAAAATAAAAATGAATAAATTAACAAAACAAAAAGGTGTTGCAAAGAAAGAGTGCTTGGTGGCTGCGTGGTCACATTTCATGAATGATGCGACTCGCGAGCCAAGCAATCGATCGAATAAACTACATCAGAACAAAATGAAATTCAATGAAATTTGGCTTGACACAGGCAATGGGCACCTGACCTGAAAGCTCATTAGAGTTCTCTCTGGGTCTTCTAAGCTATAAACTCGCTATTTTTTTTTTGTCTTTGATATTGTGGTAGTAGTACCTCATAGTAATTTGTAAGTAGCATGATTAGCAAACTGTATCGTAGTTGTTAGTCTAGTTCCATGTGTTTATGTTATGGCCGTGGTGCTGTCATTTATCTTTGCTCCCATGGCATCGTCCTGTAGTGTGGCATAGTTATTTAAAGTATAGTAGAATGTAGCCTATGTAGTAATATTTTATATGGATATATAAAAGAAACTCGCTATCAAATCGGTAAAAATTAGCATCAAAATTGTGTTGATGCTTTCAGCTGCTACCTTGAATTTTTGATGAAAAGAAATGAAATGTTGATTGTTTGACAGAACATTTTTTCTTGACTGCACAAAGACGGTAAAAGCGATTTTTAGGCCATCTTATAAGTTGCGCAACGGATGACAAAATGATTAAGAAATATATAAAGATGTGAGAGAGCTGCCTTGGTGAAAACCTCGCTAATAATTACGCCTTCCCCACAATGTGCCGAGAACAGTACAGTCCTTTAGTGTACACAAGCATTGTGACACAGAGAGAAGGTCAAATATTTGATGCCAAAGAGGAGACAAAAATCTTACCATGCCGAAGTTTGTCAATCACCAAATCCAACAGCGAAATCAAAAATGTATATACATCTTGTTGTTCTTGCGTAGGCTCAACCATTAAAGTTCGGACTATGTTCGAGCAATAGAATTTGTATCTAACACCAAGTGAGCACAGGATGACACCGAAATGCAGCTTCTCCTCAGAACTAGAGATGAAAACATTGATACATGATAGTGGTAAACAGTTCTAGGCCTTAAATGGAGGCAATTTGTGAATACATCAACTACCGATCCTTTATATAATTGGAAAAAAGATTTGCATGGTGACTAAAATATTCCAGTAAGGCAACGACGAATTTTGTTGCTCATTCTGATTCATGACTGATGCCAGAAAGTAAACAAAAGCTTTAACATTTTATTGCAATATGATTCCTCTTTGCTTTGAAGAATTTAAATATCCCTTTTGCATGGAACTTAAGAAGAAACAACATAAGGATCGTTTCCTCCATTTTTGGTAGAACGAGACACAGTAAATGACATACCTTACAGCACTAAACTTCAAACTAAACTTTCCACCACTTTGTATAATCGGTGTGTAGCACATTTCAACCTGCAAACAAATTGTTCAATCAAGCATAGTTTGCCCCATCGGAAAACAGGCTGAGTTCCTCAGAAATGTTTCACTTATCATGCTAATTTAAGGAACTTTTGCGGTAGAAATCCCCTGGGGACATAAAATTAAATCATTGATTAAAAGATGCTGACAATCTCTCTCAGATTCTTACATTTTCCTAAGCTAAGAACTGCAATGATGATCAATTTTAGTAAAGAAATTGCACTTAACATGTTGTGCCTTATTATGGCAAACGTTCTATTGAAATGATCAAAAGATACACAACCAATAACATACTTGGTCTGAATCCATTCCAGCTGCTAAAAACTTTTTAGAATCCAAGGCTGATTCAATTTGATCTGCAAGTTTTGAATGCTTCACTTTCTGCAATGGAATAAATATTATTACAGAAACAATCTGAGTGATGTCTACAGAAAATTACAAGAGCCTTTCAAATTCTTTGTCAATCAACTTCTGAAACAGAGCAATGCCTCAACAAAGTGACATAAATTTGATACCAATTATCAAGTAAATTATGCTTTAAATGCTAACTGCTGTCCAAAGCTAATGGAAAATAACTTGCCTTTATTTAGAAGGCTCATTGCTCATACCTAGGCATCAATGTCCTTGAAATGATAGTTATGCCTCACCTTATCTGCATCAACAATGCTAACAACTTGTTTCTTGAAATATTGTGTAAACAGCTCGGAAGAGACATGGGCAGCTTTCTGAAAACAGAACAGAAAACAACATTTTCAACAAGAAGAAATGCTTGATAAGTCTTCAAGCATCTGCAGTAAGCTTTGAAGACAATTAACACATGTTTGCAGGGGTAACAAAGTATCTACACTAACCCTTTTAACAACAATACCAGAATTCATCAAATTTAAAGTCCCTCACTTGCAACATACTTTCAAAAATTTATTCTCGCAGCAATTGTTCTTGATGCTTTGTTGACAAAAGAATTTGAACATAAATTTTTTGGGTTGATGACCAACAAACATTATTTTTATGCCCTGAAAGTTTGATTAAATCTACTTCCAACTGCTTTTTAATTTCTCTGAATAATATTTTGAAGTTACCTTGATATAGCCCAGTTCAACATCTTCTTTTGGACTCATAAGGTAAGCAAAAGATGCACTGACATCAACCTGAAAAAGCAACAAGCATTTCTATTTGTTTGATACCTCAATACAGTTTTATATGGTTTTTTGGTTATTTTTCATTGCAATAATATATATTGTTGCAATGAAAAGACAGGTTTGCAGAGGTTACAAAGTATACCTACACAAAACCTGTTAACAACATATATATTATAATTATCATACATAATATATATTATATATTATTGATGCAAGATACCAAAAGCACTAAAACCAGCACAAGGAGAGCTACTGAGCACCACTTGGGTAACAAATCTTGGATTGTTTATGTTTGTGAAAATAGGAGAGGCTCTACATCAGCTCTTCAACTTGAAAGTTATTCTTTATGGATCAAATCAAAGATAGCTAGGTGATATCATATTTTTATAACTCACCTTTTCCAAAGCAGCACCTTTGAATGCTTTAGTCCACCTTTGAACAAAGTCTCCAGAAAAATTGTCTTTGGTAAAAACTCCAACTTTCTTGCCCTATAATATAGAATTTATTGTGTTTCAGATAACTAAAAAAATATGATATTTTGCCTTACTGCAAACTGATGACCTACTGTAACTTAGGTTTAAAAAAGGCTAGGAAAGGAATGGGGACTTAATTATGTAATTTGACATGTTGCTAACAACTTGATCACTCAACTGGCTAGTTTAGGGGGGGGGGATTCTCTTACTTCATATGTATTTATCTTATCTGACGACCAACTATAAATGAATCTGCTGGATACACCTGTGAAAGCAAAACTTTTTCAATTAACAGCATAATATAAAAAATTGTTAAGCAATTCTTCCTTGCACATACCTCTTTACTTGATTTTATTGTTTCAACGATGTTCTTAAAATTCTCCTCATCACTGTCAGCCTTCACAAATAAAATAACAAAAAATTACTCATCATGCAGATGTATGCAGTTGGACTTGCTACAAATCTATCTTTTGGTCATAAGAACATGCTCTACAATGAATAGGAAAATTTGAATGTAGCCTTGATTGGGTGGACAAGAGTTACAACTCTTCCTTTCTCTCCTCTTTTTTCTTTTTTTTTCTTTTTTTCCTTCTCTCATTCTTTTAACTGAAGATAGACTTGTAGCAAATCCAGCATGCCGTTAACAGTTTCAAAATTGTTGTATGTATACACATGTATTCACTACAGGTTACTATGACCCCACAAATCAACATATGAAAAGTGGCTTTTGCATTGGCGTTTGTTGCTTTCAGTAGAATTTCAAAACAACTGACAAGGAACATCAAATTCTCTGCAACTTGCAAAGTTAAATGTTGATGAGCTGTAAGGTAAAATTATTTCAATATTCAAGAACTCTTACTTCAGATAACACAGTTCTTGTGTCCTTGGTCTTGCAAAATGTCCCTTCATTTAGAAAAATATTGCAAAGGTTGTTTCTTTAACAGAACTGTTGCAAAGAGCGAGGCAAAAACCACTTTAGAATTTTCAAAATTGAAAGGAAAACAACATACTTTATTCCTTAGTGATAATTTGATAGGTGGGACATTTTCAACTTTCTTTTGTGCATCTTTCAGTGGCTGTAGAAATTCAATCTTCTTTTTGCTTGCAAGGATGTTGATGCTTGATTCAGCAATTACCATCAAAGTGTCCGTAAGTTCATATCCAAAAAGCCATTGCTAAAATATACATAAAACAATGAATCACTATTTGTTTTCAAGAGTATTTTTCATCTTTGAATTAAGTTAACAAACGATGATACTGGATACCGGGTGAGTCAGAAAAAATGTGGGGCGTTTGGCGTACTGTGATATCGCATTTAGTCACCCGATTGTTGTGAACTAAATTTTTGCATACAGCCGAGAGTCTAACTTAGGTCATAAACCTTTCCCCATTGAAATCGGTCATTTGATGCATTTTTCAAAAAAGACTTTCTTCGTAAGACTTTGTATGGGAGTCTTGCAAACTGGTGAAATCTTTTGCCAATCCCCTTTCACATTTTATTTTGGCAAAAGTTACAGGTACACATGGAATTATCAGGGGAGAATCAAATTGTTAGGGGATAGAATTTTCTCCCCTGTGTGATGTGCAGATCAGCGGTCTGTAAATCGCAATGGGACTTTTTGCCGACAACGCATTTCCTAAGGCCTGGTCCACAATAGGTCTTTTGAGTCGCAACAGTCATGCAGGAAGACCCAAAAGACAAAGGATTTAAACTCTGAGTCTCTGTTTTTTGCTCTTTCTGCACGATCTTAGCGACCTAAGCAACCTAGTGTGAACCAGGCTTAACTTTTTCAGTATCTCCTGATAATTCCACATGTACCTGCAACTCTGGCAAGGCTAAACTGCTGAAGAGGCTTGGTTAAAGATTCCATCAGATTGCGAGAATCCCATACACGGTCTTACGAAAAAAAACTTTTTCTAACAAATGCATTAAGAGCCCGATTTCAAAGGGGAAAGGTTTATGATCTAAGTTAGACTGTTAGCTGCTTGGAACAATTTAGTTCACGATGATCGAAAGACTCAATGCGACGCCACAGTCCGACAAACGCCCCACGTTTTTTCTGACTCACCCAGTATATATATATTATTTATATATATAAAACTTCCAAACTATTTTAATAAACACTTTTAACATGATTTATAAATAAAAGTTGTGCAAACAATCACTAATTAACTTTGGTTTATGTACTAATGGGCAATAAACATTTTGTCTTGCTTCAAACCTTTTCCTTTCTACCCTTCTCTGCATTGAAGATATTCCCAAAAAGGGCATATCATCTTCCCTGTGGCATATACTGATCATATTTGTAAAGAACTATTTATATGGCATCCAACAAGATGTTTGTGCTGATGAAGATGAAGGTTCGCAGAAGTAGCTAAGTGGTAATCAAGTTGGCAACCCCTTGTCATGACACTCAAGTGAAGGTGTCCTACATAGCATTGAACCCATTCTGCTTAACTGTTCTAGCTGCAAAAGTCAGAGGATTGCACCACTGTGCCACAACACCTTCAGATGCACAAACTTACAAAACCAAATTCTAATTCGGTAGGAAGCAGGGAAATTGTTCTGTAACTCCTTTCCCACAGTCTTTATGCTGCAAACGTTCATTGTGATTGATTTAGGTTGTAGTTAGCATATAGTGATTAGTTTACAAGTATTTTTTGTTTTCTTTTTGTGCATTGTCCTAGTAGTGTTCACTGTTTTTGTTTTATGTAAGAACATGGGGTAGCCATGCCATTTTGCTCCTCACGTCATTGTCCCTGTAGTGCTGTGCAGTTGTATAGTATTAATATGTAGAGTAGGTAAACATGTATACATTGTAAGAATTTTATATGGATAAAAAAAACCAAATACTGTATTCATGCACTAAAATTTATTTGTAAAGAATTGGTGAAAAGACAACAAAAAGCTTTGGCAAATGCTAAATCCAGCTCACTTGTAAAGCAGTAGATTTGCTGTAAACAACGTCATCATCTTGCCCAACAATGCTCATAAAGACATCAACATTCTTGCACACTGAATCCTCCTAAAAGTAAAAAAGAAAGAACAAATAACAATATATAAAAATTACATTGATTAAAATGCTCATAAAAAATCAACAGAAATTTCTCTGTTTTTCAAAAGTTAGTTTTGCTCTTATTTCTTTCTGGTTTCTTCACTTTTTATAACACAGCTTGAGGTATCTTTAAATGTCTCCAAGTTTCTGTTTCAATTGCCTTTCCAACTAATTTCACTTTCCCCACACGTTTTATGTGACCGATTCTGAGGCAAAATTGCATAGCTATCTTTTCCTTTAGATTCTTTATCAGCATTCAAGCATGTAGCTGGGCAAAATTCCACGGGGGGGGGGGGGTTCTTCCATAGTAAAGGTACCTGGGGATGTGCCGCCTGCGAGGGTATGCTTTTTTGGACTTCTAGTCTAGCCAAGCGTGTACTTTTTGGCAACTTTAGTCGAGTTAAGTCTAGGCAAGGGTATGCTTTTTGGGAATTTTGGTCAAAGAGATGTCAAAATTTGGTAAGTTTTGTAAAAAAAACCCAACTTTTTAAAATTTTGGTCCAGAAAATGCAAAAATTTGGGAAGTTTTGCCTAGAAAATGCCAATTCAGAGCACTTCTGAAGGAAAAATTAGTCTAGCCAAGGGTATCATTTTCACAAAAATTGGTCTAGCCAACGGTTACATTTTGAAACTGTGGGCGGCACCCCCTACCCGAAATTTAGCCAAGAACCCCCCCCCCATGCAAAATTCACATCAAATCATTCAAAATGGATCCCTTTTTTGTTTCCACTGACAGAAACTCTAAATTTTGAAACATCAGGCCATCCTAACTATCCAGATTGGAAAGGAAGGGTCATCCAGGTTGGAAAACTTGCATTCACTTGCAGCAATGAAACATTGTTGAAACTTGCTACTTGTAGCAGAATGAAAGGTACTTGCAAGTGAGAACAAAGAACTTTTGTTGATTTTGCATCACTGAAAGCTACTTCGCAGCTTTGTAAAGTCAACTCGCCCAGCTCACACTTTAATATTTGTTTCAGTCACTACTATGTGTAGGCAAAATCATGCATGTTTTCCAATCAGGAGGGCCATGGCTGAAGACTTTTATCTATAGAGTGCTTGTGCAAGAGAAATACACTGTGCAAGGCACCTTTCCAATCTGCCAGTATGGAAAGTAGGACATGACAATTTTTGCCAAGACTTCAGGTGTAAGGGTCCTCATTGTTTATTGTCTGTTTTGAATACACTATTTGGGTGTGTAAGTGTCCTATTTTCCATAATGTGATATTGCCTGTATGAGATGAAAAAACATCATTCACTCCACCCTCTTCTCGTCTTCAGCCTTCAGCTTCTTCCTTTCCATCCATTCAAAAATCTGGTGATAAATTTACCATTTTGTTTGAAAGACGGTCCTTAAAAAACTTATATCGATATGAAGATAAGGAACTCTGTCAGAAAATCGATGGGAAAATCTCGATCGGGTCGGGCTATTAGGATCCACAAAAATAAATCGGGATCGTATTTATGGTCCATTTTACAGTCAGTATAATATTAGTGATTAGTGGCTATCGGATCGCGGCCTAACTTCAGATGAGTACCTTGGAGGCCATCCTTTTTATTTTTAACGTTTTCATTATAAAATATCTGTACTTTTTCACAGTAACATCGAGCTCACCTTCCACTCTCCATAAAGTCTTTTAATTCGACGAAAGAAACAATCTTTATCCACAGAAGCCTTCGACATTTTTGCTGGCAGTGCCTTCGATCGCTCGCTTCAACATGGACGGCAGTCTCGATTTCATTTGGCAAAACAATATGGCTTCCAGATCTCCAAAATGGTAGCCAATTTTGGCGGGAAAAGAAAATTGCACACGAAAGTACGCGATTCGTGAAAAGAATTTTGTAGATATTTGGGATTGGATTGCACTGGGTGACCCCAAAAAAGTGACCCAATGCAATTTGTTATAGCAAAATGAGCCGATTGAAGTGCTTCAAACACTACAAAAATCCCAGGGGCACTCCCTATTTGTAGGTGACGGGGGGGGGGGGTGAGACACTGGGGTTTGCAAAACGTTGTCCAATATGTCTTTGGGTACGCTATTTGGTGCAAATATCGGTGTATTTTTAGATAATTTGCAGAATTTTCGATGTGCACAACAGCCCTGAAGGCCTGAAGCAGCCTGCGTGACTGAATTAATTTAGTCTCAAGAATTAGCCTCGGTCTTGCTAGTATCGATGTGTTTGCAGTTTGTCCCAGTTTAGTTGACAGTCTACCAGGGGCGCACATTCAAATTTTGTTTGGGGAGGTGTCAGCATGTATTGGACCGACTAAATTTTTTCGGACCGACTGGATGTATACAGGCTGTTCGTACTCTTGAGGAACTTTGATACAAGCAGTACATATTAACTGAGGGTGCAAAAAGGAGGGGGTCTGGGGGCAAGGCCCCCAGGAAATTTTTTGAGGAAACGCCCTCTACTTTGGCTCAGAACAACTCCCCTGATCCCATGTTTGTCACTTCTAAACACTTCCAAAAAGAATTTTTGACATTTTGTGACAGGTTTCTTCATAAATTGGCATCTTCAGGATAGATTTCAAGTAAACACCATTTAGAAAAGCAGAATTTTTTCGCAAGGAAAACAATCGCAAACAAAGCAAAAATCGCTGTAAGAGTGAAAGAGCAGCCCCTCACACTTATTTTCTCAAAGCTTTTTTATTCGACTTTGCCTGTTTAGCTTTTACGGTGAAGGTTTCTCCTGTCAGGCCAGACGCCATACAATTACCACCACCGACACCAGGCCTGCCGAGAAGTTTTGGAGGCCCAGGAGCAAAACTGCGAAATGAAGCCCCATGCGAGCGAAGCGAGCAGAAAATTTTTGTGATCTCGCTCTTTAGATTAGCTTAAAATGGCCAAAAATGCATTTCAGAAAATTTCCTACAGACAGAGTGTTAAGAAATCTTCAAATATGAGGCCCCCTAGACCCTGGGGGCAAACTGCACACTGCTCCCCTCAGTGGCCCTGCCATTATCGACACCCCAGTGCCAGACTGGAAACTTTGAACATTTCCAACAGCTTTGTACACTTAGATCAATGTTTGTGCAATTACAGGGTCTCACAATCCAATGATTGCTTTGCCCAATCATAGACTGGGCACTTCTGCAATAGTATGTCTGGGAAAATTTTTAAATGCCATCTTCTACTTTGGCTCAGAACGACTCTCCCGATCACTGTCGAGCATTGCTTGTAAAATTTCCAACCGTCGTCATGGACCGACCTCTGCCTAAAACATTTAGAAGTCGGACCAACTTGGACTCGAACTATTCAAGATAGATCCAAGCGTCGTCATGGACCGACTTTTCGTTTATGACAAAAATTTTGGACCGACTCTGAAAATATTGGGGGTGTCTCACCCCCCCCCCCCCACACCCCCCCTAATGTGCGTCCCTGCAGTCTACATATCTGAGCACCTGAGCATCTTGTGTAGCGGTAATCATTTCGTTGTCCTGATCACCGTTTGAAAAAGATGGTTGAGCATCAACCTGCCTTTCGATCTTATCATCTTACGGATATTTGGACCAGAGCCTACAATAAGAGACTTCGGTTCCACAGCGTTCAGAGAAAGTTTCTTTGCACGCAGCAAATAGCTTCGAAAGGTTAGATCATTTTGTAGATTATCAATGCTGTTGAGGTGAGAGAAATGACCGTATCACCATCACACATGCTGACATGCGATTTTTGCAGAAAAAAAGGCAAACCATTTATCTAAATCAGAAATAAGGGGGGGACCGAGACAAGAGCCTTGAGGAACTCCACAATTCATTCCTTGCACATCAGAGCAAGAGCAAGTGCCATCTACCCAGCAGAATTGTTTACGGTTGATTTGAATCAGTTATGTTATAGACAAGTACCACTCAATGCATTTTCAGTTTTTCAGTAGGATGTCATGATCAAACATGTCGAAGGCCTTCTTCAAGTCAATAAAAATTAGACCAGTGCATTTCCTTGATCTATATTCAGGTACCAATCATTGATGCTGCCATGGGGGCAGTGGCGACAGAGTGTAAGAGTCGAAAAACCAGACTGATGCTCATAATGATTTATTTGCGACCAAGTATTCATAAAAATTAATTTCTCAAATAGCCTGAAAGGAAGAACTGCTATTGGCCTACAGTTCGACCTGTCATCCCTTGCGCCAGTCTTGAAGATAGGTGCAACACGCGCTATTTTCCAGTCCTCCGAAAATTTTCCCGCAAACATGTGACGTTTTCATATTCAAAGTTGATGATAATGTATCTGTCATGATAGCAAAAAAGAGAAACTTAACGGAGGAGTACGGGACAAGACAAGAGTGGATTTTTTTCTTTTTCGGGAATCTTTTCGCTACAATTTTATTCGCAATGCCGCAGGAGTACTCATTCAGTGCTGATGATGCAATTGCTTTGTTACTCTTAATTGTTTGGTCGTCTACAGTAAGATTAGGCACAACTGTAGTGTTTGACCTTTTGTTAATAACTTGGTTGATGCTGATTTTCCAAGTCTTCTTCAGGTCACCTTAAAACTGCGTGATTTTTTTTTCAGAGAAATACTCATGTTGTAGTTGTGTATCAAAGATATTTAGCATGTTACGAATTTGCTTCTAGGATTCCATCAACAATTTTGAGTTGCTTTTTACTGCTTGTGTTTTTAACTTATCCCTCGTTTTAGCCAATTTGAAATAATCAGCATTCAGCCAATGCGTATATCTATCAGCGGCCAACTTCTGTTCTGTTCTGTGCGATGAGTCCTTTATGATTTGATCAAGTACTTTAGGCCTTTTTCAGTCATTTTGTAGCCATGAATTCTTTGTAAAGTTGAAAGTTCCTATAATTTCCAGTGCTGGTAAGAGGGCGAGAAAAATCGAAAAAATACTTTGATCTCTTGGCTGTCAAGGAAATATTGATCCAGTCAAATCCATGAAGTGCTCTTGATGCAATGAATTTTCATAAGTGGGAACTTTCTTCTGGCTCACCCAGTATTAGGGACCTTTAGCAACTAGGACGGCGATTGCAACGACAACGCAAATTTGCTCTTTGTTTCCGAACTTCGGCTTGAAAAGACTCTTTGTTTTCCGTTCGAATTTGCTTCCCTTGAGAGTCTGTAAAGTTGTCCTTTTCAATTGCACAGCTTGGAAATCCTATTTCTAACGTGCTGTTCTTCAGATCTGGATCTTTAAAGTGAAACTCATCAATCATTTTGAATATTATTAATAGACCTAACCGGCTAAGGTTTGTTTTACCCATTTCAAGTCATGTGACCATACTCTCGGGAAGTTTTAGTATTATGATACTTTTGCCACTCGTGGCACAACCTGGCAAGACACAAAATATGTTAGAGAAATCAAAAGAAGTTTTATCAAGAGATTCATCACATGACTTGAAATGGGTGTAAACAAACCTTAGCTGATTCTGTCTATCATCAAGGATCATTTAGATGAAGAAGGAGATTTTGTCTCGTCTTATTTTAGAACATGTCAAGGTAACGTGGGAAATTAGCTATACTCAGTTTGTATCATACAAGATGACATTCTGGCTGGCATTGCCGTCCTGGCTGCTAAAGGTCCCTATTTTGGGGATGAAGACAGCAAAGTAATTGTAATCCTAGTGCCATTGTTTAAGCAGTTTCATCAGCTGTTTTTCTACAAATTGCAGCTATCAAAAAAAACTTTATAGAGCCAAAAGTTAAAAGATCAATTTGGACAGTCCCTTGCAAACATTGTGTTACAGAAGCAGACACAATTGTGGTGCAGCTAGGATAGCCATAATTGACATTTGAGGCATTATAAATTTGATATGATCTTATACTTTGACCATTATAACTTAACACAGATAAATTGTGCAAAACAATTTAGCTTAATGAGCAGTTCAAAGCATAAGAGGAATATTTACAAATGGTGATAAATGGAAGACAGTTCTACAATAACTAAAGTTCAAAAGGAGATACTTGAACATTGTGAATACTTCAAAGCAGTAATGTTGATTTGATTATCTATGCACATGGGTTTTGAATGACAATCAGCATATACTCTTTTTCTGCAAACAAAATTTCACATCTTAGGTATGCAAAATAAGTATATATGATTACTGTAAAATGTAAAAGCTCTATTAAGGATAAGGATGATAGCTTTTACTTCTTTTACTTAATTTCTGCAAATTCAACATGCAATTTTATGAGTCAATTCACGAATTGGACACAGTTCTATCCCAGACCATATCAAAACTAAGATACAAACTTCCTTAGCTAAATAAATGGAAGATCTTTTGGTACCCTTTGGCATATGATACCAGTGGGGGATTAACCTGTGTGCAGACTCTGCTGATTCCCTGAAGAAAAGTGAGGTTGCGTTGTAGAGTCTGCTCAAGCCAAATCCTGAAGGTGGAAGAGATCTCCATTGTTCTCTTTCAGTTTCACTGATTGATAAGCATCTCCAAGGAATTCTCATAATACTCATTGAATTAGATTTGATGGGATAGCCATAAGTAGGATCAAAACTAAGATAATCAAAACGCCCCCCCCCCCACACTATGGGACTTGTTTGGCTAGGTATATTTGCGCACACGCCAACTATGCCCACTGATATCAGCAGATTTGCTTTGTGTTGCTGATTCGCAGACTCTACTGGAGGAGAAACCTTTCAAATGAAACCAGTGGGGTCTGCATGCAGGCTAGTGGAGGATTAACAGAGAGGGGCTTGTCAAAATTGGCTTAGAAGGATGAGGCTATTAGAGATGGGCTTAATGGAGAGGGGGACTAAACAGTATAAAAAACTAACGCACACTGAAACATTGCTTGAAAAGATACATACTGTACATAAGGCCCAATACTGACTGAAGCAAGAAAGCAAGTTAAGAAAATGAGATATACAGTATAAAGTAACTTTAAGTAAAATTTTTAAGAACTAACTTACCTGGAGCAATCATGATCTCATGTTTTTTCGATCTTATCCTCAAGAATGTAAGGTCATTCTGAAAGGGACAAATTCAGACATCTACAGCAAAGTTTCAGTTATTAGGATGGAAAAATAGAAAAAGGAAGGAAGAGCTGAAACATTTGTCACAAATCAATAAAAATTTTGACAGTCTGCAATTTTAAGGAAAAAGCAATGTTGAAAAATGCTAAAATAATCCTGCCAAATTTAAAAACAACCTGCTTGTTGACATCATCAGATTTATGCTTGCCAGTCTCCCATGATTTTAGTTTCATTTTCTTGCCCCTTGCATGTTTCACTTACATTTTGGTTATAACTGAGAAAGTACAAGTAAATTGGCTACTTGTGAAATCAAACATTACTTCCTGTAATGCATACCTGCGGATCAATATCACGGACTGTGCTCCTTGCTTTGGCAGTCAGTTGATGAATCAAGCCAGCATATTGTAGAGTTGTTGAATTATCTAGCGTTGTTCTGATTGGGATACCTGAGTAATGGAACCATCCATGCATTACATTTCATGTATTATATTTCAGAGTCATGTTTCATTTACACACTAGGCACAAAACCATATTAGAATAAACCAGTTCAAAAAGCAAAGACCAACCAATTCATAAAAGCAAAGAAAATAGAAACCACCCATAAGCACTAACAAACATGATTTTTCTCCAATCCAGACCAGGGGTGGCACCAGAAATTCTCCAACAGAGGGGTTGGAGCTTCCAACAGGAGGCTAAAATGACTGGAGTGGTGTTTTCGTGCGTTATTTTGCCAAATTTCCTCCAATGAGAACCCAAAATTTCCTCCAACAGGGGGGCTATATGCCTCAGATGGGGGGCTGCAGCTCCCTTAGCTCTCCTTTGGCACCACCACTAATCCAGACCCTACAACCAACAGAACTGATAGTCCTGCTTTCTTTCTCCAGTTACAAGCATATCAAATATTTGTTGATGAATTTTTTGGTGCATCACAGCAGAAACTTTGATATAGTGCTATGTGAGTGGAGAGCAATGATTGATGTGGCTGTTTAAAGGGTCTGTTACATCCAGCATTCCTTGTATGTGTTGTCTCTTGGTTTGCATTTCTTGTTGTCATTTTTCATGGCCCATGAAAATGGCAACAAACAAAGGCCAACCAAGATGATGAAACAAGACCCTTAAAATCTCAATACAATATTTAGACCAAAGGAGATATTGGGTGAATTGTGTCATTTCATGCATTTTCTGTGGAATGTTTTCCTGTTGAACAACAGTATTTAACCATATGATCATGAACTTTGGGGAAATCAGTATGGAAATTCAATGTGCATCAGTTGATTTCCTAGTTATTACAAAGCGGCAAAGTTTTGCAAAAGTAAGCTGATTAAAAACAGATTGATGCAAGATATGAAGCCACATCTAAAAGAGCGTGTGGCCGCATTAAGGGAGCGCGTGGCCGAGTGGTTAAGGCGTCTGACTCGTAAGCCAAAGGTCAGCACGGTTGTAGGTTCAAATCCCGCGCTGGACAGTTTGGTCGCTGTCCGTAACTCTAGCCCGGGTCGACCAGTGCCATGTGAGGGAAATCTGGTAGCTGCGGCGGGTAGCTGCGGCAGACTGATGGTAAAACATCCATGGCCCCTGTTGGAAATAAGTCTCTCAGACTTTCACAGGCTAGCCACGTTAAATATAAATACCTACAGTACCTATACCTACCTACCAATAAAAACATGGGTCAAAAATGTTATTTATACCTTCATTGTTTACAACAATTGTACCAATAACACCTTTGTGTGTTTGTATCCTCTTCAATGTTTCTTCAACTTCAGACTATGTTAAGAGGTAAAACAGAAAGAAAAATGTGAGAACTTCATGGAAAAATCATGGAATAATGACTTTGACCACCAGGAGCCTTCGCATATTTGTAAAATGACACATTCTTGAAAATTTCATCTGCACGGAGCAAATCTGCAAAAAAGTAGAGATTTTCATGTGGGGAAATTGTTTTGTTTGTCTTTCTATCGGTTGAAAAGTATTCTGCCATATTTTGCTTTGCTTGGTGACAAGTAGTCATATATAAATTTGCCAGGATGAACCTCTGTGCTGCTCTGCCAGACTGATAACTTTGCAAAGTGTGCACAGAAGATGTGCACCTGGTCATCGTTTTAAACAATAAACTATTGTTCTTCCTGGAATTGCGCGTGGAAGATCTTCCGCACGCATGCCATAGTTAGCAGTGTGGCTGCTCTGCACCTAATGTTTTAAAGCACAAAAGTTTTGTGTGCTAGTAGTGTGGACCAGAGAATAATTGATATCCATTGTTTGATACAATGAGACATTGAATTGCCCATTGTTTTAAGGCTTCTTTCTGCACCAAAACGTGCACCAACAACCAAAAAAGTTCTTTCTCTGCATCAAAGATCTTCTGGAAAGAGGCACTCAGATTCACCCTGGGAAATTTGGAATTCTTGAATAACTCTAGGTATACTTTTTCTAAACTCCTTTTGATGATGATCCATTCCATGTTTGTAAATTCAATATCTTGAAGGAAGATTGTTCCCTCTAACATTGCTACATCGAATATGCTGTAGTCTATTTGCATTCTTGCCTATTTCGTAGGCCATTTCCCTTTGCAATACGAGGCTTAGCACAGCTCTCCAGTCCCAAAATCGGCCTAAAAACATTGAGATTTTAAACCATTTTTCTCAGTCAGTTAAATCCGTTGCAAACGCGACAAAACGCATTTCGAGTCCCGAGATCATTAACAAACCTATATTGATAAGAATTTGGCATACAAACCATGATTTAAGGACGTTACTTCGCTTTTTTGCGCTGCAAAGCGAACCTCTTTTATTCAAGCTTTGGCTTTCTTTCCCTTGGATACAATTATGCGCAGGCGCGTTAGCAACAACAACAATCAACAACCAGACTGAAGAAATTTTCTTTGAAAAGCCATTTGAAAACACTTTCAAAAATCCATTTTAAACATGAACCCTTTATTGTGTGAAACTGGGAAACTGGTAACAAAGGAAACGTTAAACACGATTTTATACCTCGTCAGCATCACAAAATCTTTAAATTTGCGACCTATGTACATGCCATCAGTTTGACCTTCTACGCACAAGACTTCATCAAAAACCGTGTTTTCGTTCGATCACCGTTACCATAACCCTTTGCATCTGAGAAAAAGTATGACTTGATTGGTCAATTTATCACGCAATACAAAGGACCACCGTAAAAAATTTCTTTCACTTCTGCACCTTTTCATATGAACATTTCACACGCGATCCTTTGATTTGTCAAAATAGATTTTAAAAGGTCACCAAAGAGAGAACAAGAAATTAACACCGAATGTTGTCGTAACTGACCGATTGCTTTTTGCCGAATTCTTCCGAAAATAGACTTTCAGAAATCAGTTATTTAGTAACTGACATAGAAATCATCTGAAACAGTACCTTGGGTACCAGAGCCTCAAAAAAAATAAATAAAAGAAGAACGAAACATTTTTCTTTCTTCTTTTATTTTTCTTTTTTGAGGCTCTGGTACCCAGGGCCTGGTTTGGACAAAAAAACCAAAGCCTTAACAAAGTCTAACATTACGTTCACACGATGCCAACATGTCTTGAAAACGGTGAAAAATGTGAAGGAACCAAATTTTGAGCTAGCATTCACACAGTACCGGCACAATTTGCAAACGGTGGAAAATTCGACCTAATTCGACAGAACAAATTCGGCGGTGCAATCTCATCCAATTATCATCCAAAGTCAACCAATAATATTCTAGGATAGGGGGGGGGGGGGCTCTCTCCTCGATTAGTTTACCTACTGAGAGAGCTCCTCCTTTAAGTAATTCCCTGCATACAATTTATCTTAGTTCTTTGTTTTGTATTGGCATGTATTAATTTCCTATAGTATCTTTAATTCTTTGTAATATTGCCTGATGTTCTTGTAGTTTAGTTGTTATATATATATGTGTGTTTATTCTAAATTGTATGTAGCGGAATTTGAAATATGAACTGAAACTGAAAGTCTCTCCAAGAACTTATAATGGCAAAGACATGCACTAAGACCTTTCTTAAGAACAGGTTAGCCGGATTTTGAAAGCGTTGTAAAGTGTTCTGTTTTCGTCATTTTCGAGTGTTCACACGATACGGTTTTGCAAAATGTGCCGGTTAGAGTTCCGCTTTCAAAATCTGCCTGCAAAAGATGTTCCGTTTTCGTGTGAACGGGATGCCAATCCGTCACATTTTTCGCTATTTTGAAAATGTGCCGGCATTGTGTGAACGCAGTCTAAATTTTGTCATAATTCTCGAGTTCTAGCCAGCACAGCCCCTTGCATGAATAGACCTTTTAGCTATTCTAAGAAAGAATCTGGATCGAACGATATTTCATTACATTTAGTAGAATTTTCGAATGTGCACAATACTGATAGAAGCTCTAACGCCACTTTATCGAACCTCGTGTATAAAAATGTATAAAAATTTCGCTCGATCCAGACTCTTTTGTAGAATAGCTAAAAGGTCTATTCGGTGCTAACAGAAACGACAGGAAAAAGTCGATCAACTATTCCAGCAGGCGAGCGGATGCCAAATTAACTGTCGGGGAAACATTAACATGATACTATGAATTTCTATAAATGGCTACACAAGCTAAATTCACAAGGGTTATAAGAAGGTTACCTTCAAATACAGGGTGTCCCAGAAAAATTGTGCCCCTTTTGTGTTGCTACTGTGGAGGAGCTATAAATTCAATTATCTCGATTTTTACACAGTTGCATAGGTCGGGCTTCAACTTAGAGTTTGAGACCTTGTTTGAATAAAATCTGAAACATGGTTGCTGACTTATGGCAGGGAAAAGGCAAAAGTGGTTGCTTCAAAAACAGCACTTCTATAGCCTGTGTTCCAGACCACTTGAAACGAAACATAAGTAGTCTGGAACATAGGCTACACTTCTACTGTTCTCCAGCAATGTCAAAATCAAGTAATTTTCCAAACAAATGGTTCTGGCATCATATTAAAATCTTTGCTAACTATTTTTAAGGGTTAGCAGTATTTTCTATTCACAAGAGAACACTTTCAACCTTTTAAAATACGAAGTGAAACTTTTAATACGATGCCAGAGTCCTTTCTTTAAAACTTGCCTTCCTCTACCATAAATCAGCAACCACTAGTCAGATAGACTTGAACAATGTCTAAAATTCTAAGTTGAAGCCTGATGTACCACGCTACAGACCTATGCAACTGTGTAAATATCGCGATGATTGAATTTACAGCTCCTCCACAGTAGCCAGCCACACATACGGGGGAACAGTTATTTTGGGATCCTGTAAGCTTCTGCTTATAACTAACAGCCAAGGCTTCCTTCGCAATGGAATGTAAAGTCTGCACGCAGGCTATTGAAATTTACTGGCAAGTATTTAGCAAAGATTCCCAATATTAACTGTGTTGGAAATTTCGGGGAAACGGACAGTTTCATAACAGCTTCCTACGAGAGAAATGGAAATTTCCGTATCCCTTCAATTTCCGAGAGAAACCTGTCAATTTCCCCTCAACTTCCATGTCAAAACTATCGGGAAATTTAGATATTTCTTGCCGTGGCAGGATTTCTTCAGGTAAACAGCAAATTTTCGAATACAAACAAAAGCGTGTTTATCGATCGTTCGATCCATACTGTTGGGGTTGAATGCTCTTTACGGTTGTGTTGCGACTGTGTTACGGTTATGTTGTGGCTGCGTTATGGCTGTGTTACGGCTAAACAGAAACCAGGCCTAATGTGAAACTACGCAGACGGGCCTCGTAACAAAATTAGTCCTAATACAATTGATACAATTTCTTGATTTACATAAAATTCATTCATTATGATACAGAGTTAGTTTAAAAAAACCACCAGAAATAATGTTTAAGGAAAGTTAAGTTGAAAAATGAGAAACTAACGGCTATTCAGTCGATCTCAAAAAGTCTTGTGAATGAAAAGCCCCTCCACTAACTTTAGCGATAAACTTTTCCTTGTCAGATCTAAGTTGAAGACCAATGCGTTGCAGTTTAATTGGCCTTAATTAGGGTCACTCCTGTTTTTCGCCTACTGTAAATAAAAGGATGTTGATGATTGTGACGACGACGACGACGACGACGACGACGACGACGACGACGACGACGACGACACGACGATGATGATGATGATGATGATGATGATGATGATGATGACGATGTTGATGATGATAATGACGATGATTCTGAAGACGATGACGATGTTGATGATGATAATGACGATGATTCTGAAGACGATGACGCATTACAACACGTGGAAAAAGCATTACAACAAGGGCAACCAGTTTCCAAAAAATAATTTAAAAGTCACAATTTCGCAAATTTTTCCCAGTTTATATCTAGGAAGCCAGTGAAGATAAAGCAAGACTTTTGAAACTGTACTAAGGCTTAAATCTTAGCTATGCAATTAAAAGGCTAAATGATTGACAGATGAAGATTTCAGTTTCCTGTAACTTCAAATGTCACCTGACAAGACTTTTGAGAATGACTATAGCCAACTCTATTGCTTAACGCACTCCAAATCACTCCATTACTTCGGCCCACTTCTAATATACGAGTTTGACTAAGAGTAGCAACAACCCTTTCCAATTCAAAGACCAGTAAGCATATGAAAATTGCACGTAGAACAAATCGAGACAGAACATATGCCCCTTAATCATAAACAAGTAAATTTTTTGTCGCTTAATGTTGTTGCAATAAACTCTCTACAAGGCTGGAGAATAGTCATTCTAAGGCCACACCTTAGTTTGTAAATGCCTACTAAAAATACCTGATCATAACTAACATAACAATTGTGGCCATACCCCTGGAAGAACGAATCTCTTCAATGACGATTTATCATCGAGTCACAAACAAATACAAAACTTGGAACATAGGAATTGTGGCGATCTGTCTACAAGGGAAGGTAAATCATTTTCTATCAGAACGTAAAATCACATATCAAGTCATGATCAAACTGGAATTTGAGCTTAGGCCTTTTAAAATTCATTCCCCCTCTACGTAGAGCTGAGCAAGCATAGATTGTTCTTGCAACCCACGTTTGTCCTACAGCTCTCAGCAAGGTTGTTGTATGATCGCAAGGATTGCTGGTGACGCAAAGATCGCACAAATCTGTGACCAACGACGATCACTGCGTCAAAATGGAAGTATCTTTTCAAGATAGGATAAAAGATAGGAATTTTTTATATCAGCAATCGCAACGCTATTTGGGTCTGGTCCAGACATATTCTGACGGCCTAATTTCAGCGAACAAGGCTTCTCTTTCAACAACTGTCTCTCTTCAACAAAAAGAAGCGGAATCGAAAATTTGAAATCCAAAGATTTAAAAATATGCGGTCGTTGCGACATGACAACGCAAGGATCACTGAGAATTGCTGGTCTCAAATTTGTGCGATACTTCCGTCACCTGCCGTTTCGTGATCATCGGGAAACCAGGGCTCATAGGGAAGCGACATTGTTTGAAGCTGGCTCGGGCAGATTTGAAAATAAAATCAATTATTTTTGACAACTTTGACACGTGCGGCTTCATTGTGTAGCTAAGAAACAAAGGATGTGTATGTACTTCTTTAGCCTATTCATAACATAAACGAGATATAGCAGATCAATTCCCTTTAGGCAGATAAATTCCCGGTACCGCTCTATACAGTCGATACAAACACTCCAAACTTTTATCTATGTTCGTTTTGAAACTCGTAAGTGCTTGCTAAATATAATATTCAAACAGAATGGTCAATGACGAATCTGAAGGTCTTTACATAAAATATCTTGCCTCTTTTTATCGTAAATATCAATTTACATGCGAATGGTTAGACTTACAACAAAGCTCCTTGCCTGCGGTCCATTCAGCCCATAAGTCAAAATTAGTCAGTCTGGTGACACAACTTTTGTGTGTGAGAAAATTCTTTGCATTTTGGTCAAGGAATTGGTCGTGCAATTTTGTAACCAAAGTATATTCGAACAATCAAACTACCCATACTTTAAGTGGTCAAAAAGTACGTGAAAAGTATGTCTCAAATTACCTGAATGGTGACATTTTCTAATAACGCAAAATTAGTCATTCAAAGCCCTTTAACCCTTTCACGCCCGGCTAAAATTAAGCTTAACAGGAAAACCTAATGTAGATTGTCGTTTTCCACGGGGTATCATAATCAGTGAGTCAGTAAGCAATAGATAAACGCAATGTGCAAAACCTTTCAAATCAATCAAAATTCCAAATGTTTTACCCCCTGAAAAATTAGCAGTTCTCAATGAAAACTGGGCCATATGGCCCTTCCGGGGGTGAAAGGGTTAATTGTCTTGATTTTCAAACTTTGACTAATTATGGGCTAGCAAGGACTCTTGTAGTAAGCCTAGCGAACGAAACAGTTCAAAGAATGTTATGTTTTGTTATTTAACACGAAGCATATATTACTTAGATTGATGTATTTATGTGTTGTTTTAATACTTGGATTGATGCATTTGGCGGATGAATGAAAAGGTCTACTGGATGCCCTGAAAATTGTGCCATATTGTGCAGCTGCTACAGAGGAGTTGGAACTTCTGTTGTTTCGCTTTTGATACAGTTGCATACGATAGGTTTCAACTGAGAGTTGGAGACCTTGTTTGAGTCAATTGGACTAGTTAGTCACTGATTTATGGACAACAAAGTTGAAAGAAGTGGCTGCTGCGAAGAATGGGTTCTATTGCTGTATTTGACTTTTTCATTTCAAAAGGGGATTTTAGAGTTGTCTATTTGTACAATAGCTTTCTCAAGCGTCCTTCAAATAAGGACAACGTCCAAACACAGTTTGATTTTGACATTGCTAGAGAGCAAAAGCGTTGATATTTTCGCAGGAACAACTTATGGGTGTGTTTGATTAGTAATTCCAAACCTGCCAAATTCTGAAAACGGCAAACTTCGTAGAGACGGAAACACATTTCCCAATCAAATATAAAATTCTTCAAAGCAGCAAGTTTCAGATTCATCTTGGCGAAAACGAGGTCTCCAGTTGAATAATACTAAGACGAGTCTGGTAATTGGCAACAAAGAATAAAGTTACTGATTACCGTAGCAACGCGATCAAATTCGCCTCGTTTTCAAAGTTTTGCAAATGAAACCAAGAAGCTCTCCAAAGTCTACCAAACCTTCTGCCTTCTGGAGCAGCAGTCTGCAGTCTGCCAAACCTGTCGTTTTCGGAATCTGGGAGTCAATCAAACACGAATTCTAATTCTACCAAGTCTACCGTTCTCAAAATTGATACCAATCAAACACATCCTATATTGCCTTTCCTCTCGTATAAATCAGCAACCACTTGTGAGACTGACTCAAACAAGGTCTCAAACTTTAAAGACCCTGTGCTAACCAGCAGCCTTTGCGCGAAAGAGGAATAAACAAACATTGTACAAGGTGATACGAGCAAGAAATGTAGGTTGAAATGACTCCTTTGAAATTGGAGAATCGAATTTGGACTCTACGGCTTTGTCTAAGTTAACAGGCTATTCATTTGAAACTTGCTGCAGTGATTTGTTTCACTATCAGGAAGAAAAGCATATTCTCATGCGAGCAGTTAACAGGAAGCATGGCATTGAAAACAAGTCAGCATGAGGTATTGGGATTCCTAAATTAGCTCACAAGATGTCGGGATTCCTTTGTTCTCTGGGGGACTGGAAATTATTCACAAAGACCTATGGGATTTTTAGGGTCCCTGAAAATGCATTGTGGGATAGTTGACAACCACGAAGGCCCATGATTAGCACATGATCTTTAAGTTGAAGAATGTCCTTCACAACTGCACCAAAGCTGAGGCAAACGAGGCTACGACTCCTCAACAGGAGACTCACAAACGAGACAGACAAAATTTTCTGGAACACCCTGCAAAAGTTGAGGCAAACGAGATATTTGTTATGGAAATATTATGAAAAAGTTAAAATCTCCGCGGATATGAGTGGCATCAAACATAAAAAACAAAAACTTTCCTCTCAAATATCGAATATGCAGCAGTATAAATCAGTTTACCCTGAACTATATCCCAAAACTGAGCTAAGTTCGCGAATAAGAAAAGTCACAGTTCCGTATGAACAAGTTTGCGTTATCGCAAACCGTACCTAACGTCCATTATACACCGGATTTTGGACATTTAAACTTGCTGACAAAAGCACCATTTTCAAAAAACTGTGTGGCCTACAAAACCTTGAAATGCCACATACTTTCTTCTATTCACAGAAAGTTTATCAAGTTCATTAGATAGGGAGACTGTTCAGGATGATTTCCGTCAAAGGATATGATCGATATAATTCCTGATAAAATGGCAAAAATCTTTACACATGTATAACTTTTAAATTTTGAAATTTCGAAATAACCCCTTTACTGCTGCTTTGACTACCTTATTTCATACCGTGGAAAATTCTTCATTTTATGATTAAACTCAGTTCACTCTTCCTTGCGTTTCATCCAAAAGTCTGTCTAAATGCCAGAACAAAATTATCAAATCCCACAAAATTCCTGTGCTGTTCGCCTATGCAACCATCGGTTCTCTCCCCACTTTGACTATCCACACTCTGCACATTACTAGACCTAATACTATTCGTCTAAAAATTCAGAAACGTCTACAGTATGTAGAAACCAAAACGGCACATTGGTTGATACTCTAAACCTTTCTGCGAAAGGAACTTTTAGTAGATCGATTCGAGTTGACTTAAACAGAGTCCTTCTAATGTATATACACTCACAAGTTTATTAGATCTGAAGACAATCCATGACATATTTCTTATATATATAGCATACATGAAGTAAATCATTCTCACTGAGCAAGGGCAGGTCTATGCTTTGAAACTGAGGCTAGCAGCCTCGGTTAATCCGCTCGCTGGATCTGGAAGAGTATTGGTTCTTTGATGATCAGCAAAGCCGGTACGATTATACGAATCCAACACGAATCCGGTACGATTCAAATCAATCAGTTCCGACTGGCTGCTGCCAAATACCGTACGGCTCAGGATCTGTCGTCAAGTATACAAATTCAAGTAAATAACAAAACTCACGTTAGGCCAGACTTTTTCAAGTTTGCTTGAATGATCGTGTTTGTTACTGCCTTGAAAACAAAATCGATATTTTGAGTGTCCGTTGCACACGTCAAATGTACATAAACTTCCTTGTTTTCGTTGTTATTTTTTTCTAAGAATTTCTGCTTTACAAATGAGCTTGCCGGGTCGAACATCATTGGACCTAAAAGAGATAAACTGCGAATTAGTGGCTTATGATCACGAGCAATTCAATATACAGAGTAGCATGAGAGATATTGCAAATTCTGGAAATGGCTTTGAATTTTCATTTCTTGATGAGGTACCTGACTTCGAAGTATTGTGGCTGCTATCTATCAGGAATTAGGGACCAAACTCAAAGTGTTGAAAATGCTGGGACGAAATTTAATTATCAACGTGCTCCTATGCAAATTTGGATTTCAACTTTTTTCGTATCTTTCAAAACATGTACCGGAAAAGGACGCGAAAGTAAAAGTCTGGGAAATTAATGAAGCATCACATTTTTGAAAATGGTTTCTAAGTACAACGTTAACTGCCTAAGCAGCAAAGCTGATACCTTGTTTATGTTCTTAACAGTTGCTTACTGGAAGCTAGGTGCGATTGAGCTCGCGAGGTTCTTTTCAGGTGACTAGAATACTGCTGTGACTTACCTGAATAATCAGGGAAACAAATAGTGAGGGGTGAAAATGGTATTTTCTCTTCAAAAAGATCCTTTTTATTCAAGAAAAGTATGACTGATGTATCTGTGAACCATTCATTGTTGACAATTGAATCAAACAGCTTTAGGCTCTCTATCATGCGATTCTAGAAGCAAACGAAAACATTTTTAATAATCGCACATCAAAATATAGGATGAGGGAAATAAAAAAACCAGTAAGGGGCCTAGAAGCAGGGCAAATAGAACACCTGTGCAATATTTGATCACCTTTGAAAAATAAAACTAACTTGAATTTCAATAAACTCTTGCCCATGCCCCCTTTTTGTTAAATTTTTCATACCGATGACCTTCATTGCCTATCATTTAAGATTTCTACCAAATTTGGCAACCAAGGCAAATTGACTTGACAAATGATCAACCAGAATTAAAAAGCCAAAATCGAAAATAAAACTGAAACTTTGCTAATTACTCTTCCAGTTGTTTGCTTCATCTGTATCGCAAAACCTTATTATATTATCTTTGTAAAAGAAGAAGATGTTTGATGCTAAATTGTTCACAGATAACCACGAAAACCAGCTATCAATTCGATGTTCATCTTGAATATTGGCACTCTTCCATTGACTTTAAGCCTGTTTTCATTCAATCGTAAGTCATCGCGATCATTGTCTTAGAGAATCACCGATCGTCGCCAATACTATAAGACAGTGATCGGCGATGAATCACGATTAATGAAAGCCAGTTTTTAAGATTTGACATCCAGAAGTGACCCGATGGCACAAATGTTAAAGACAAATGACGGATATACAGCGTTCAGTTAAAAAAAAAAATGAAAGATAAGATGTCCTCCGCTGCAAAAACTCATGGCAGCAATCAGCTCACAAGATAAACTGAATTCTGTTACGTTCTAGTTACATCTTTTACCAAGTGTGGTGACAAAACAAGCACTTACCGTAGATTCATCTTCCGCTAATTTCAGATCATAACAACTAAGGGCAGCACAGAAAATAATAGCAGTTACATCTTCGAAGCAATGAATCCATTTTCGCCTCTCTGTTCTTTGACCACCAACATCAAGTAAGCTGAGAATAAATCAAAGATCATCAAATTGCTATGTTTTATTCAAGTTCAGTTGCTCGTGCAAATCAAGTAACCTTTGGTTCCAACTGCCTAGTGGCCATGCAAGCCTCATTACGAATGTCATGTGCCTGCAAGCAAATGATTGGGGAAATGTGGTGGCAGTCAAAACACTGTGGTTACTGTAAAAGTGCCTGTGAATATACTGTGTGATTACAGCTCTCTCCGGTGACCAGGCGCTAGTGCGCTCGCACAAACTAATGAGACCCGGCGGCCATGCGACCTCGCTCGGATATGAAATCGTTTGCAGAATCAATTAAAATGTGCGGAAACTCAGCTAGCTTAAAAAATATAATGAACTACTCGGAAGGTCCTACTTGTAAATTCAACGCTTTTAATCCAACGAAACAAAGCTGCAAAAAGTACCGGAAGTTTGTAACTAGTATCCCAGAAAATTTTCAGCCTCGGTAGGAAATTTTCAGTAAAAGTTTGCCGAAACAAGGGAAAATTATTGCCTTTTTGCAATTTCTTTAGAGAAACACATTGACCTTCCTACACTACTGATCATAATCCCTAATAACAATACAAGATGGCAGGCCTTTGGCATATCAAAATGACAAGAAATCTCAAGAAGTTTTAAGAATTCTTCACCAAAATGATCTATCTTTTTGACCAGTAGCCTTTGTCTAATACACCCTATAATTTGGGCAAGACTCTTCATGCACTGAAAGTGTACTTACCGAAAATGAAGTTTTCGAAACGTGAACTGTATTTCGACAATTCCAATAGTTTTTACACGAGTCCTGAGAATGTCCTGTTCAGTTGGTCTATACGACGGTGAACCAAGTCTTTCTAACGAATCCAAATAGCTGTTGCGCGGAGAAAGAGCAAGGTGTTAGCAATTCTGGTTAATAACTTGAGTTAAAACATTTCAGGTATTTCTCTAAGGTACAGTAAAGTCCAACCTTTAAGAAACTGCATTATAAGAAACTCAGGCCTGATTTTGGTAAATAAAATACCTGTCTACAAGAAACTATCCAGGCTGATTCATGTTCAGTTTCTTTTACAAAGGTACATAGTAATATTTTATGGCATATATTTGAATATGGCTCCAATAAGTCTCAGTTCTCTAGAAATAAGAACAAAGGTTTTAAGCCCAAATTATTATAATTTCAAGAAACTTTCAGTACTGACCCAAACTATCAGCTTCTTGTTCAACTGCACAGATTTATAAAACGTTTTCTTAACAATTTTTGACTGCTGTTTGGAATACAAAAGTATTTCTTATGCCATGGTATACACACCCTGTTGTGAGGAAATATATTCTAACATAAGAAACCAATCAGACTGTTTTTGTGAAATGAATTTCTCAAAGGTTACTTAAATACGCCTATTTGATAATCCAATGAGTTCTATAAAGCAAGCAAAGCCAAACGAAGCAATGGCGTGTTTGGATTGTCTGTCGTCCTATCTATGGACTGCGTCATTTACCGGGTGACCAAACACAAAATCAAACTTTTGAAAAATCTCGAAAACTTGGTATGTTACCAATCTTGAAAGTTTCTTTTTGAGTATTCGTGTCAAGAAAGACAGAATAAAAATTGAGTAAAAATGACGTCTTCGAGAAATCTGAGATAAGGCAGTGTTTGAATAGATAACCTGTTTGAAATGATAAATCAAGAGTTTGAGGCCCAAGGAACAAAATATCTAGTGTTACCGAATTTTGGGATATATAGCAGGGAGCTAGAGGGGTTCAAAGTTACAAGTTTTCGCGCATGAGTGTGCAGTTTCTGCTGTCTGTCAAGAACAACATAATTCTAACAATTCTTCATTTTACTGGGAGAAAAATGACGGAAAAAGGCTAGAAAAAAACTTGTTTGCGGAATGGCATATACAAAATATTGAACTTTAGAGACAGGAAAATGTCATACCATCGCTTTGAACTAGGAAAAATACAGCTGATTTAAACTGACTAAATTTTGTCATCTAAACTCACATATTACGTGCACAACGATAACCAGTTTTAAGTAATACGCTGAACAGGTAAAGAAACACAGGCTTTGAGGCGTTTTAACTTGTTTTACTCTCTAGTTATATATAAAATCGTGTATTCAAATATAATGTCTGCCTGTGTTGAAATTAAGGAAGCAATAAACAAACTTACTATTTTGTTGAGTCATTGAGCTGATATTCTCTAGATCGCCAAAAACATTCTCGAACGCCTTTATCGACCCAAAGTCTCTTGATACTTTCTAATAACTCTGGTGAAAATTGTAGAGTATCTTCTCCACGCATGGCTGTTTCGAATACCATCCGAGCGTCAGCCTGAAACAGAAAATGGACAATCAGGGGAGCACATCAAAAGCGGATCAAAACAGACAATTTTAAACACATTAATTGCACGAATTCTCGAGGGACAAAACTTCCTTTACTGAGTTCAAAAGTCAAATTCCTTATAAAATTCAAATTCCTCTCTTCCAGACCCCTTACTTGATGCCTGACTTATTATATGTTTACTTATAATAGAGAACAAGGACACTTAATATTTGAAGTACTTTGAATCTTGAAACAGATTTTATTTGATATTTTGGATGTTAACTTAAGGTGGATTTAAACTGAGCGAATAAATCCACGTGAAGCGACTCTTTGGTTCGAATTTTTTGCCACGAATGTGTCATTTGATTTCTTCCAATCAGAAATTTTAACGTTCAAGCCAAGGAAAAACATGACGGATGTCAGTAGAACGTTGCCAATGAAAAACCTGATTTTTATACACAATTCCGTTGTTGGTGTTGTTTAAAGGTGTTCTGATTGGTTGATTTTGCTGCTTGTAAAAATTCGCCGCGAAGAATCCGGACTGGACTCTACTTTCTGCGAGGCGAAAAGTTCGCTTAGAATTCGACGAGAATCCTCTGAAATGATACTCTGTGCAAATTTTATGCACATTAAGTTCGAAAACATCGCTTCAAACGAATTTATTCGCCTAGTGTCGATCCGCCTGTAGGACACTCACTCAGACAATTTGTCACGAAATATTGATCATAAAACAGAAACAAACCACATCCTAGTCTCTTGCAAGTGAACTGGTTTAGTTTGCGATAGAAAATACGTTGCTCTTGCGGGATAAAAACAAGGGATTCCCTGGATCGAAATTTACATCATTTTCAATTTCACCCCCCAATTCTTGGCCAACAAGTACCCTATCAGTTCAACATTTTGCAGAATATCACAGTTTAATTCGCGAGTTGTTTTCAACCCTGAAGCCTTGTCGTTGATCCTCAGATTTCCAATATTCATGAATATTCTATGCTACGATTTGAAGACAGCTGTTCTTGTTGTTTACAAGAAATATTAAATCAGTCAAAAGACGGGTTTCATTTGAATAAACGTCAAAATTTAATGCAAAAGAACCCTCTGTTGTTTTTAAACTCGATTTTGCAGGTTTTGAAACAGTAAATCCGTTACTTTTGATTGATTTGCAATTTCAACACGATTGGTAATTGCAAATAAAGCGATGTCAACAACTCAGTATACAACCCCTGAATGCAAACAAAGCCGACAGCAAATATAGCTTGAAACCAAAAACGAATGTGGCTAGCTAAGTCGGTGTGCAAGCGAAAAGAGGCTGATACGAGATGACACAAATTTATAACGACAGGAGAAGGACATATCTAAATTTTGTAACAACGATTTTACCCATCCCATTCCCAAATAATTTCCAGACACCCAGAACTCAAAAGGTTTCTATGTCACGAGTTCGAAAACAGCTGTTTTGTGTTGTTTTCGAGAAATATTATGTCAGTCGAGTGACGTCTGTCTTTGAAAAAGCATTGGAATATGAAGGAAAGTAACCATCTGTTGCTTCAAAATTTTAAGAGCTTGTTTTAAATATTAGTTCACAAACATGAGTTTGATAAATTTGTTGTTAAAAGTATGAACGATCTGCTGCTTTGAATAAGGGAAGGAACATTAATTCTAGTACTGGAAGTCTATGCTAAAACTATCGTTAAAGAATATATGCAATGGTAAATTCAAATTTATAAAAGTTTATCACCTCATTACATTTTCGAAACTACAGCGTTATATGAAAGAGACCCATCAAAAGCTTTGCCCAACATTAAAAGCAACAAGCCATCGACATCGACGGAGAAAATATAGTACAGTTCTATTTTAAACCTCAGTTATGAAGTTCTGCAAGTTGGTGGTAAGCGAACACCATCAGCCACTTTGCATACGATCTACGATTTTTACAATTTTACGATTTCTTACGATGTTTTGTTTCCGATTTTTGATCACGTTGCGAAATTATAATCTCGGATCCAATTTCTTGTAAACTGCATAACTGCGGGGGACACGACACTTCGAGGGCACTTTTTTCCTCAAGAAAAAGGGGGCAGTTTCTACAAATAAAAAGGCCACTTCTTTGTTATTGCAAATCTTGGGGGCACGTGCCCCCCAATGCCCCCCAGTTCCTACGTCTATGACACCAAGTGCCTATACAGCCGAACAAATATTGGGTACAGTCACACCAGGTGTTTTATCCCGTTGTTTCCTTTCGAAACAACGGGCTCAGAACGCAATTTTATGCGACCACTCTTCCTGTTCACATAGAGCGCTGTTAAAACGTTTCAATCCTTGACGAAGGGTCTTTATAAAAAACTATAGTGGCCAAACAATTGGATAAACAAGGTCCCGGCCTAACTTACAGCTTTGTTCAAGCAAAATTGACCAATTACGATTTATGCTTTCGTGCCAGAAACTTATCCACAGCACAGGCAGCTTTACAAAGACGGGACGGGCATAGTGTGACCGGGTGTCGCTATGTCGTTATACTACCGTTATACTGTTCGTTGATGATAAACGAAGTAAAGGGAGGCAGCGGATAACCTTGGTAGCATAGTGGAGGCAGCGGATAACTTTCGTAGCCACATCCCCCTGAAAAGCAGTTCCCATGGACTGACGGGGCTACCGTGCCTAAATAAGTAATGATAAATAAAAATAAATAAATAAATAATAACTAAATTCGTAGAGAGTCCAAGCTAGTAGGTGGGCGAAAGAGCAATTCCTGAAGGCGAAACGAACGCAACAGTGGTGAAGCTATGACATCAACGCAAGATATAAAGGAACGGGAGACCCAGATCACCGACGTCCGTAGAGGCATGGTAGCTAATGAAGAATGTTCTGTTGAGCGTGGATACATTTTTGTATATCCAGCACATAACCAGTTCCCTTACAATAGTTTTGCAATAAATCAAAATATTACGAACAGATAACAGTTATTTATTCGCAGATTAATTTCAAAAGTAGGGGAATTTATGATCTAAAACTCTGTTATAGATTTTCTTCTTATTACAATTAACTCAAACTTAACGGATGAACTGTGCGTAAGAAACAAAACATGTAGCTTTCATCAAAACAGTGCTTTCACCACGTGCTAGACGATATGAGCATGTCGCAGTCAAGCGCCCATTGACTCATTAAAATTCATACATAGCCAACATGTAGTGGGTAGAAATCTCTTGTTGATAAACATGCTAACATTTAAACTGTAACAAATCTACTTCATCATTCAATATACAATGCAGGCCACATGAACATGATGAGAGTTCTCTACATTATGGAATTCTTTTTACCATCAATTCTTCTTCTGACAGTTCTTCAGTTTACCATCAATTTTAGACTTTAAGGGATTTTGGGCTACCTGCATGCATTGCGATCGTTTCTTTTGTTTTTTCGTGGACTTTACCGACTTCAGTTAATTCAATGCTAAAGTTAAATGAGACAGGAAAGGAGAAATATGGCCGCATCAGGAACTGCAGTGATGTGCTGCTGGCCTGAATGACATCACAAAATTCATTTCATGCAGCATGACATTAGGTCACTTTCACAAACGAGGATGCAATGCATGCTGGTTGCCCAAGAGTCTTTAATGAACCATGGAATTCTTAAGGACTGCACCGCTTTTGCTCTATCAATTTAGGCTTCACAATGACTTCAGTTATTTCCAAACTTTTCACTAATTCTTTCAGTAGCAAGAAATTTGAAGCTACTTTTGGAGGCCAAAAATTGAGTCTTCTAAATTATGTTCAAGCCATGTTGTCTCAAACCCTTAAGGGAAGTGAACAACTGCTTGAGACAACCAAGAAGAATCAAAAAACGATACGATAAAGTAAATCCCCGCATATAAGAAACTACCAAAATAAGAACCTAGAGGCTGTTTTTCTTAAATCGTGCACCTTGGAATTAAGAACCTGTTTCAGTTTGATGAAAGATAGGGTCTTATTGCAGGAGTAGCAAAGTTGATGTTTGATTGTTGTTATGAAGTTCATTTTGGTCCTAGTTGGCAGTTCAAGCTTGATTCTCCTCCCCAATTAGTTATTATGTCCACGAAAACCCTTCCCAAAAAATTATGAGGCTGAACATCTTTTGTAAGGCTCTATGAGGGCCTACACAAGGCACCCTTCAAATAAGAACTTTGAACCTTGAGATTAGTGTTAGTACCTTTGAAATAAGAACCTATTTCAGTCTCAATCTCAAAAAAGTAGGTTCTTATATGCGGGGATTTACTGTAACATCTAAGGTGGAGTTACACCTCTGAAAATAACCTTCAATAACGGAATCATCATAATAAATCCATAAACGCAACAGAAACATTATAATCTGTAGAAAGAAAACTGTTAACTCCTGTAAAAGAACAACAACCAAAATAAACATGTAACTAGAGAGAAAACTGTTGAATCCTGTAAAAGAACAACAACCAAAATAAACATGTAACTAGAGAGAAAACTGTTGAATCCTGCAACAGAAAAACGAGTTAATCTTGAACCCTGAAAGGAAAGAAATACGCTTGTGACTATAACAAAAAACGAAATTGAATAACCAAAAACGCGTTTCGTCGCACACTCATCACCTCGATATGTGCGAAGAAAGAATGGATGGTACAAACAAGCCGCCTCAACATCCAACGAACAAAAGAAAATCCAAAACCACTTACGATTCTCTTTTCTTCACCAAATGGTATATGTAACTTCTCCATGGCACGGAGTATTGCAATAAGTGACATAATAGCATTGCTGAAAATGACAGGTCTGTATCTTCGATAATCCTCTTCGGTGAATCCATTGTCATGAATTATTCTAAAGAAAAATAAACATTTTACCGGATGAGTAAGAAAATGTTACAAGGTTTGCGAGCCTGTGCAGGATACTTGAGAACAAAAGATTTTTCAGAAAATAATAATATTTGAATCAATTTAATGCAAATCATCTGATAGCGCAGTCTATCTTCTTCTCAATGATATCCAGGCTGGGTGGCTTACTTGAAGCATTGCCATTCAAATGACGTTTTCGTAAGTATGGCCTATCTCAGATGGCGGAAATGACCGGACATTTACAAAGACGAATTCCATAATTTGTGGGAGCTTGATTTATCATGTTTGATTAATGGGATTCATGGGAGGAGATTTGTATACTTCCTACCTAAGGGCCTGATTACATGAGAGTTTTCAACCCACCTTGCCAAGTTGAAATTCCATCCCACCCCTCCATTCATTCTTTTATCGATTACAGTTTTCAATTACATGGAGAAATCTCAACCCCGGGGGTGAAATCGTACCCGGTGCTGAAATTTCATCCCACCTTGAGCTAGCCGAGGTGAACTTTCTTTAGCATTAATCCCCATTGTTTTCAAAGTGTGCATCTCCATGTAATCGCAATCTTGTTTCAACCCCGGGGTTGAATTGCTATTGACGCATGCGTGACACATTGAACATGACGAGCTTTTTCATCCCCGGGGGTGAAATGTTATGGCTTGCTTTTTCATACCCGGTGGTGAAAACACGCACGTATAGTAAATTCAGTTCAACTCGGTCAGCTGGGTTGAAACTCAACCCTGGGGTTGAAAACTCTCATGTAATCAGGCCCTAAGGGCATTATCTCAATTGCTTCTTGGCCTGAAATGTTCTCACAAAATCTATTTCGCAATTCTTCCATTTTAATTGAATTCAAAATCGGCCATACTTAGTAAAACATCAGGTAAATGATGAACAATTTCATTAATGTATCTACACTGCATATCATTGGAAAGCAGATGCATGTGCGGCATGAAGGTAAACACCACATCTACTCAAACCTTATCATCCTTCTTGAAACCTTCCATTTATAATTGCGTTGGGTTTTTTCTGAAACACAGTAGTTCATTAATTCGCTAGGTATCGATAACAGTTCTCCAAACCGATTCTAATCTTAAGTTTGAGAGGAGGATGAGCGCTGTGTAGGAGCTAGCGGTTCAGACGCGGAGGCGCCATTTGAATTTGATTTCTAGCACTGGTTAGGCTTGGGCCAAAGAGACAACAACAAAGAAAAGCAGTAATATCGACGTGAGAACTTTGATTTCTAAGCTGCCAACTCAGTCCAATATTGCCAATGGCTAGACTGACAACCTGAGTCCCAGCTTCTGCTTCGTTTATTGATTTGAATGACAGAACTTCGCTTCATTTCACCATACCGAGTGAGCGAGAAAAAAGTTCCAATTTTGGAAAATTGATAGCAACTAGAGTTCTTCAGGGATTCGAATGATTCAAATCGATGGTAAAAGCCGAAAGATCGAACCATTTTTTGTTATTTTTCTCGCTTTTTCAAAAGCACTGGAATTATAGGTAAATTGTAAATTTACTTTTACAAAAATTTCATGGTTGCAAAATGACGGGAAAACGGCTTAAAACACCAGATCAAATTGTAAGGACTCTCCTCACACAGAACAATACGCACGAACATTTCACCTCCTTCAAGAGTTATAAGAAGTAGATTTTCAAATAAATACTAAAGATATTCAATCCCATGGTAAAAATGTGCAGAGGACTTCTCTCGCCCATGAGAAATTGCATTTCTTTATTGTTCTGTGCGAGGAGTCATTTATGATTTGATAAAGTATTTCAGGCCTTTTCCCGTCACTTTGAAATCATCAAATTTCTGTAAAGTTGAGTTTATCTACATTTCCCGTGATTGTTAGAACGCGAGAAAAATTACAAAAATATTTCAATCTCTTGGCAGTCACGCAAATTTTGATTCATCCCAATTCATTCAGTACTCTTGAAGTTATGAATTTTTAAAAGTGGGAACTTTTTCGGGCTCACCCGGACGATGATTGTAATAAGTCTAGGGTGCAGTTATATTTATTTGATCTAAATCTAAGGTAGACATTATGCCTTTCCGTCCCTTTTTTCCTTGTGTAATTTGATTTGCAGATATCACTTGGTCAAAAGGGACTCATAATATTACTACGAAAGAGGAGGCCCACTATTGAAATGGCCTACACTAGCGGGTGTTCTCGTACACTTAAAGGAACTGAGTCCATATAACTAGTTGAGCGTTAACGCTGTCCTCAATTTTTGCTGACAAACCGCTGACGTCTCTTTGTTGTCGTACAATAGTGTAAAAGTCATTAGTAGTGGAGACCAAAGACTTCTTAATCCTTGGATTATCCTAAGGAATTTCTTTGGTTTAGATTCAATAGGGATTAAATGACAACTTTTGTTTCATGATTGAAAAGAAGTTGATATTGGTCATGGGAGCGCTATTTATACGGACTCAATGCCTTTAACAAAATCACTGCAAAGTCTGGTTTTAAAGAGCCTGAACATTGAACAGCTTCAAAAACTTTGAAAAACATTGAAAAACTTTTCGCAACAAGACTGATGTTTTTAACCTATTAATCACAAAAAAACATACCTTTCAAGCAGTAATCTCCCTCTGTGGAAACAAAATAGATCCATCGTAGCTTCGAGAAGTCTAGGCCAAATCAACCGCTTTTTGTATGCAACAACATCGGTCTAAATGGCACTTCTTACTGGTTGAAAACTAAAGTCAAGCGATTTGATTGGTGGATACGGAACCACTCTACACGGGCCTAAAGAGGGACCACTTTTTAAGAGTAATATTACGAGTCCCTTTTGACCAAGTGATATCAGCAAATCAAAGAACGCAAGGAAACAAGGGATGAAAAGCAGAAGTCTAAAAGATAAGGCTCTTATCAAAAAACATTTATATAATTGTCATTTTATTTCACATTAAGAGGGTATGGCCAAGACCTCCAGTTGACAGTGAAGCACCGTAGGAAACTTGTTTTTCAAATGAACACACGTGCTATGTCCAAAGGGTGCAACTGAAACTTCTAAATAAGCAAGAAATCATGGAAAGGATATCTCATCTTTCATTGAAAGTCAGGACGAGACAACAAGGAATGTTCCCACAAACTTTAAATAATTGATCATCTCATACAGAGAGGCTGGGTCCAATTTTAAAATGGAAACATTCAAGTGTGTGAATAACTACTCAAAGGAATGAAGGGATTATCCTTCATGGTCAAAGAACTCTTGTGAGAAATAACAAGATAAGACTATAGTACTTCCAAAAAATCTACATGGACAAACAAACAACATTTCAACAGGCATCATTCTAAAAAGTCTCAAAGAGCTGAGTTGGAAAATTGAGATAGGAGTTTTGAGCTTAGGAAAAGAGGTTTCTCCCCTTGGGAATTCTAGCAACTTTTTTGCTTCAAATTGTACAGATATCATTTTTACATCATCTGAAAGCCCACTACGTCCTGATTCAAATCTGATGACTGCACAAGGTAACAGAAAACTTGTCGTCAAGTATACTGTTAAAGATGCTCTGGAGCAGTATCCTGCATTCCATCTTTGGTGAATATTTCCAAAATTATACAATTTATGATATAGCTAGTTGGATTAAACATTTAGAATAAAGAAGAAATAGGCTTTCACATGCTGCAGCATTAAAATCTGTGCAATCTGAAACAAAGTTTTGCTAGAAGTGAATCAAAATCCTTTCAACATAGACATTTGGCCCTTCCAGATCTTTTGTTTCATGCTTGTCTGACAATGTTATGCTGAAAATACAAACCTGAAGTTATTGCCCATTTAGTTTTGGAGGTACACTGATCTTTTCATAAGAAACAGCTTATAACAAAGGTAAACTCAAATTTTTGAAACTTTGGAAACTACCCTACCTAAGTAATAGAAAAGCTCAGAAATTTTATAATTTGAAGCTTTGATTTTCCCAGGTCACTCAAAATTTTTCTGACACTATGCAGTTTAGAAACTATTTTGACAATGTTTTGAATGTGAATGATGCTATTACTTGTTTTGAGATCTGAGGCCTTCTAACAAAAATAATTAACTATGCACTTCCAACACAAAAGGAAAGAACTTACAAACAGGAATATATCTATAGATTTATGCGAATTTCATCTCAGTTCCCAACTAATTTCAACCATTTGATCATCATCAGGAGAATGGATACTATTTTCCAATGAAACAGATCTTACAAATTCTTTTGCAAATATGACACTAAACTAATTGTTTGAAATTATGTATGATTGATTCACAAGGTGTGGCAGAAAGTATATTTTACAACGTTTGGACTTACTTCATCTGCTTTACAATTGTGCTTTTTCCTGATTCTCCAGCACCTGTAAATAACAAAACATTGATGAGTAGTCTTATAGTATTTGTTCAATGTGATCAATTTGATTTTTTATTTTCACTGGTGCAAGGATTCACAACCAACCAGATTATAAACAAAGAATATAATTCATACAAAAAATCTGATGAAACATGGAATGTTCTCTATCCTTCAAACATTGAAAGAAAAGTCAAACATCACTTTGAAAATCACTTCAATTCACTTTGTTCGTTTCGGTCGTTTTGCTAAATATCACTTTTGAAAGTCTTCAAATTTCTACAATAAAATGCAAGTTATACACAAGAAATGACAAACTTGGTCAAACTAGTTCTTTAAAAGAAATTCATGGTTTTGTTTTAGATAACTGATGAATCATTTGCAGTTATTCAATTTGTTTTGTTTGTTTAGTTCATTTGTTTGTTTCATTCCGTTCCGTTGAATATAATAAGCCCAGCACTTGCAAACATGTGTGAAACAATTCACCATTCTTTGGGACTGCCAGTGCAAATTTATCTCCTTTCTTATAGCAAGGAAAAAGAAAGAGGCAGTTGCATTTGATCACAATGCATGGAACTTTTTTGGTCATTTTCAGTCACACACTGTTTTGCAAACCTCTTTTTCTTCACCTTCCAGCTCCATATGATAATAACCTGTGCAAGTGAAACAGATTGTAAGAAAAAGACAGATATGCACTGCAAATTTCCAAAGAATGTTTACTGGTTTTACACATGCTTGCAAGCACTTCACTCATTCTTTCACACTTGCCTATCCATCATTGACTGACCAGTTTTTCTAGTGTTCATTACTGAGTAGGCTACCATAACTTGACAATTTCATTGCGCACCCAGTGGGTGCAATTCAGTAGCAAATGGTACACCATGCTTGTCAATATCATTTCACTAAAAAACCCTTTTCTCTGACTTTCTAGTTGGTGAAAATACCCCTTATCATGGAAAATTTTTGAAGCTAACCCCATTTTAAAGTGGGATCACTGAACCCTGAAGAGATTTGTACAGTACAGATACTGGTCCCATGAGAAAGATTTGGAACTTTTCCACTCTCTTTATTATAGAATCCCATAAAATGCAAAGCGTCAAATGGTTTATAGGCCGGGTGAAATTCACTACTTTGTGCTAGGATCTCAAGTTCATCAGCATTTAAATGATTTTAGTATATTTTTTTTAAGAAAAATACACCTTATTTTGGGATTGTAGGTCCTAGGATTTTGCATTAAAATACCCCTTTCTCAGTGAAATCATGGATGAGCATGGTGTCAAACTTTCATCAACATTGCACCCACGGGGATTGCGCAAAAACAAGCTTTTGGCTTTGCAATTGGGCATAACTTGGCATTAGCTTGAGTGGTAATAAAGTTTGCTTAAAATCTTTGGATTAGCAGAGTGGAAAATGGAGTTCTTCTGAAACCAGTAAAATATTGGAAATATAAGCCTTCTCCAAAGTCATGAAAACAAAGTACTGTATATCTTTTGTTTGCCAAGAATATGAGCAATACCATACTCTACAGAATTTTGATAGACCTATAGGATACAGAGCAAGTTTCTGGGTGGGAGGATTTCTGAAAACCGGCTTTCCATGCTCATCAGAGCAAAAAGTAGAGTTACCTTAAGAAACTTGGCAATTAAACACATGGAATTAGCAACACAAATGTTTATCATATGTTTTTCATGTTGTTTGTAACACTTCTTTGCCACAAAACCTTTCTGGTTTTAACCATCAGCCCAACATGCTCCAGACAATTTCCTGTTATTTAGTTCAATCCACTTAATTTTGGTTTCCAATACAAATTCCTTTTCAATCTCACAGATATTTCAAAGGAGTAAAATGAAATACAAAATGATGCATATTAATCTGTTTTGTGTCTATCACGGAATTACCTGAGCTATTGATATGACAACTCTAGGAGGTACTTACATAAAGAAAAGACAATCATAAATCTATATTATTGTTAAATCTTGTAATTTCCTCTCATAAAAAGATCTCTAGTAAACTTTACAAACCACACTTCAACAGGACCCATAGAAACTTGGCATTAGCCAGGCCCTGATGCAGTGATCATGCAGTCTGGGGGCAGTGCTGGGGGCAGCCAAGAAAATGTTTGCCCGTGACCATGCCCTTAAAAACATCAAAGGCTGCCCTATAGGAAGATGATGATCATGGGGCCATACTGTAGGAGTAAATTATGGTTTATATCACTTTGGTTTGAAAGGCCTCAGCATGCCATTCAGTGTGAATCTTGCAAATGCCATTGTAAACCAGGTGTCCCAGAAAAAGTTTTCCTGTTTGAACAGTTTCATAGGAACAACCATAATATTGTTTTGGGACTTGTGTAAAAAAGCAATCACTTGCTTAAAGGATAACTAGGATCCAAATAATCATTCCCAATTTTTGCTCGTCAAAAGACCTCCAAAACATGAATTTCCTAAGAATGTTATGCTCAAGAAACTCCAGAAAAAGTGGAAAAGCCTGGTGATATCGATATGTTCCACTCCTTTGATGCTTTACATTACATGTGCAAAGACATATAGCCGCTTTTCATTTTGACAAATTGGCATTCAAACTTAGCAGTATGCTAAAACCTGGACCACAGGACCTGTCTTATGTAGTATACTTTTTTTCATACATAACGCAAAAACATGCATTCACAGTCTAAACAGACAATGACTATTCTCAGGTCCCCTTACGGAGTTCAAGCTCATAGTGTCCCAAAGAACACGTGCACTGTTTGAGCAGCTACTGTATAGGAGCCATGAATCCAACTCTCCTGTTTTTCACATTTATGCATGGCAGAGACTACAACTTAGAGTTTGGCACCAAGTCAGGGTAAATGTGAGATGTAGTTGCTGATTTATGGAGCAAGAAAGTCATAATTAATGCTTGTCTCAAAGCCAGAGGCTTTAGCTCAGTACTATGGACCTTGTCTTTACATCTTTATCGGGAAACATGGGAGTAATGAAAGACCAAAGGCTCAAGAATATTTGCAAGGAAATGTTATTGGTTAAAATCAAATTCGTGACTTTGGAGAAGCAAAAATAACTGATGGACACATTCCATGGCCTGCAGCACTGTTACTACATATAACCATTTCCAGCAACCCTAAAAATGTTTTTGCTAATTGGTTTCCACAAGATCTAATCTGTGACTACCTGAATCACTTACAAAAAACTAATAAACAATAGTAGGCACATTTTCACACTGAATTTCTTTGTTTTTAACATTGATGGAGAAAACTAAATCCTCTGGCTTTGAGGCAACCAGTATATTTGACTTTCTTGACTCTATAAATCAGCAACTACTTGTCAGATTTACTCAAACTTGGTGCCAAGATCTAAGTTGAAATCTCTTCTTTTCATAAATCTGAAGAAGCGGAATCAATCCGTTCCATTTTTCAGAAAATGATTCTAGAAAATCAATGAGCACCTGATGTGGAAGTGAAACAAATACTCAGATCTAAGCTGGGAGCTGCAAAATAGCTTTCTTTTATAATTTTTATCAAATAACATGCACTTTACTAAAACAACACCTCAAATCAGGAAAATTGTTTGGGACAGCAGGTTAGGTCACATTTTCTTGAATTAGGGCCTGTTTACATGATTCCCTCTTGCTATGATATCTTGCCTAGGCAGAATATCTTGCCTTGCAAGGATATATACCCTAGCCGCCTAAAGGTAAGCATACAATTTTCACTTTCTGTTTACATGGGCGTTTCATCCAACCCCGTCTCGGTTTTGTGGGATATCCTGTCTGGCCAAAATGATTTCCTCCACGTAGACAGAAACAGGTGTGACATCAGTACCCATGCGATAACGATCAATCTTTAGTTGGAATTTAGTTATGGGCCAGGTCAGATATCCCAGCAAGGTGGGATCAAGTAAACAGGCCCTTTGATAACTTCCAAAAAATGCGTCAAATCTATATCCAATTCATAAACAGGGAACAAAAGTGAACTAAGACTTAAAAATTTATTTTAAAAAGTCCAACATAGCAAAGCCAAGAATGCAAAGTTTGCAAAGTGCATGTGGAAGATGCCCACCTGGCCATTGTTTGAAAATACCAACTCTATTGCTCTTCCGTTTTTATACTTGAAACTGTACATGGAAGATCATCCGTGCACGTAACATAGGATGCAATCTGCAGCAAAGTTTTTTGAGGGGTGTTTGAAAACTTTGGTTTAAAGAAGCCTTTTGCACATATGGTAACAAAGAACAGCCCTGAAAAAATGTTTTGTTTCCCTTTTGCTTGCGCCCTTAGTCTGAAGGAACAAAAGGTCCTCCCCTAAACTGTTCACTATTGAGTGTGCAACACTCTAATAACACCAGCTGGTTGTTGTCCTGGCTGGGTGAAAAGCTTGTTTTCTCTGCGCCAAAGGTTTACACCAAAAAAATTGTCTGAAGACAATAGATCTATTGCTCACTCGCCATATTTGTGTAAATAAAAGTTTAATACTATGAAGAAGGTGGACGCAAAAAAGATAGATTATTTGGCACACTGAGGCCTTTCAAACCTATGTTCTAAACAGAGTGTGACTTTACATTTTGGTGTAAACACATACGTTTTCCAGCATGGGTCGGGCTGTGAACCTGGATTTAAACCCTATCCATTTTTTCTCATGATCTGAGTCCACAACTTATTTGTATGCCTATTAGTTTTTACATGGTAAATGTTAGCTATCAAATTGTTTTCACAAAATTTCATTTTGATTTTGTATCTTGTGTAAAACCGTGATTCTGTGACGCTGTGGTTACCCTCGATGATCATACAAACAAAGTGTGACCCCTGTGCAGCTTTGATTTGATTTGACCACTCAAGAACTGGAAATCGTGGGCCTAAACGCATGGTATCTTTTGATGTGAACAAGAAAACGGAAGGCGTAAAACTACTGCATGCCCTGACGTATCATGGCAACATCAACTCAAATTGATCAGCGGCCAAAAGATGTTTACTCCAAACATCGATATGATGCTGCCACGCATAAAGTGACCATCCCAATCAAAATGGCAGAGTGTTTTGCTTGAAAGTTAGACTTCGAGAGGTAGGATGTGAACATGATCCACACAAAAATGTGCAGAGTTTATTGCCCATTTCCGAGAGTATTGTTTACGCGGCCATTTTACTTGTTTGCTGCCTGACACTTGAAAGTATGAAGAACCGGACTGGAGCCAGACATAGGGTCGGCCTGTCGATACGACAATGAGAATACCCACCCAGTAAAAGCAGTTTGACTTCCTTTAGGGCCCTGTCGCCATCTTGTTTCAATGTCTTCTCTATTGCCTTGCTGCGAGAAATTGCCTCTCTTTCTTCTACACTCTGACCGCAACCCATTCGTGGTAAAGGCCTTTTCCGTGCACAACGTCGGCTACATTTTACATACAATTAATTATTTTGAGGATCGGCTGCAGAGGCTGCTTCGATTCGCTTGCATATTTGTCACGAACTGCTAAAGACGCCCTTTCTTGTTCAGGACACCAAAGATTCATAGTATCGATATCTTTGCACTACCCCCTAAAAAATTGTTTTATACGCATGCTTTTTGCGTTCTTTTTCACCTTTCGCATGCGCAAATTCTAATGACTGTAATTTACGCATGCGTATAAGGTACAAACTGGGGGACTCTACCCAAAAATTGTAAGCATAATGTATTTCCAATTTCGAATGATTTGGTCACATTCCATCCCCAAGATTATAAGCCCACGCTGAAAATGCACAGCAACCTTTCGATTTGCGCAAGCGCACTTGAGTTGTTGACGAGAAAGTTGTCAACACCTCTCCTCCACATTTCCACATTCCCTCCTCTCACAGCGCAGCAAAGAAGAAAAGGAAAGTGACTTTTAGCGAAAATAACAGAAATAACCTTTCAAAGTCCAGTGAAAGCAAAGCCAGCCAACAAGGACCAACGCATCTCCTTTGGCAAATTTGCTTGCGCCACAATTATAAAAATTGCATCTCTCCTAAAAACTTTTACCGTTGAAAGAAGGAAAGGACTGTGATCGACGAAATGCTTCCTATCGAAATGTTTTGTAAAATTGAGAACTGGATTTTTTCTGTTGAGTAATTTTCGAAATATGTTCATTTTCTCAGGAATATGTTAAGTATCTTTTGCCAAATGTGCCATTCTCGCATTTGATTTGATCCAATGGTGGTCAAGTCAAGTCTTCAGATGGGCCGTAAAGTGTTTAGCAAATCCAGTGTATTTGTTTCCAACTAAAAGAAGTACTACATCAAAATGCAAGGGGCCCCTTCGTAGCCCAAACAGCTCAGGGACTGTTAGGGGTTGCTCTAATCCCAACCATCAAGCGTTAAGCCACTGCACAAGGAGAATAACATCAATGATCAAGAGAACAGCAAAAATGAAGCTGACAGTGTTAAATAAAACATTTGTAAAATATTGAAACAAATCCAGCTTTCTGGCTCATATTTATCACTTCCAGTATTAGTGTTTCAGCCCAACATTTGCCATCCAATAGTTTTGGTGAACCTGTCAAATCCCTCCCACCTCCTCTGTTCCATACTTAATGACAGCTTCAGTCTTCAGTTTTCAGTTGATGTTATGAATTCCAAAACATACAATTTAACTTCTAACTACAAATATAACAAATAACTAAAACAGAAACATCAAATTAAAAGAAAGTTTCAGGAAATTGATACAATACATAAATACATAATACAGGAACAAATGAATTATATGAAGGGAATTACTTAAAGGATGAGATCTCTCGATAGAGGTAAACTAATCGAGGAGAGATCCTACCCCACTATTCTACCCCACTATAATAAGCGAATGACTTTTGAAGGATTCAAATACTACAAAAAAGAAATTGGCACATTTGCATTCTATACAACTTTGAACTTGGATCAGATGCAGCGAACCCTGCCGGAAAAAGCCCTCAAGCCCCATCTCCACCCATCATGCAACTGCCATCCATAGAAAAGGCCAATCTCTCCTGGCAACAATCACGCAAGGAAACACCAAGAGCTCCCCCAAACACAACCATACAAATGTCCGCTCAAAACAGCTGGATAAACACAAAATAGAAATTTCGTAAGACAAAATAGCTTGCTCGTTGACCTTGCTTAGCAAGTAAATTTTCAGTTTCACATTGAAGGATGTTTTAGATGGAGAATTTGGGAGTTCAATGGGTAAAGAATTCCAAAGTTTAGCACCAAGATATCTCATTGACTTTAGACCATATTAAAGACAGTGATCATGTACATATTTGATATCCTTTCAGAATCATGTACATACTTTCCCATGTAGAACGGTTCATCTTAATAAAAATGATTGAGAGTTTAATCCTGGTTTGATACCATCCGGTCAGTAGATTGTGACAATGCAGGTGATATTAAAGTTTGGTTGATAAAATCCTCTCAATGATCACTTTGGCTATATTGACATCTCAGAGGGTTCAACTTGAGCAAAATGAATGAAAGATTAACAATGTTTTGATACTTGGTTTTCAGTAGATGTTGCATTTTCAATAGCACCTGAAATGTCAGGATATTGCTGATAATAAAGGTGATATTGAAATTTCGTTGATGATATATTTTTAGTGATCACTTTGGCTAAATTGGCAAGTCATAGGGTTCATCCTGAGCAAAATGAACGAAAGTTTAAGAATGTTTTGATCCTTTGCTTTCAGTAGATGTTATATTTTCAATATCACCTGAAATGTCAGGATATTATTTACAAAAAAGGTGATATTGAAATTTCGTTGATGATATACTTTTAGTGATCACTTTGACTTTATTGGCATGTCACAGGGTTAATTTTAGGCAAAATGAACGAAAGTTTAACAATGTTTTGATGCTTTGCTTTCAATAGATGTTGTATTTTCAATAGCACCTGAAATGTCAGGATATTACTGACAATAAAGGTGATATTGAAATTTCGTTGATGATATACTTTTAGTGATCACTTTTTCTATATTGGCATGTCAGAGGGCTCGTTTTATGCAAAGTGAACGATAGTTTAACAATGTTTTGATCCTTTGCTTTCAGTAGATGTTGTATTTTCAATATCACCTGAAATGTCAGGATATTACTGACAATAAAGGTGATATTGAAATTTCGTTGATGATATACTTTTAGTGATCACTGTGGCTATATTGGCATGTCACAGGGTTCATCTTGAGCAAAATGAACGAAAGTTTAAGAAAGTCTTGATCCTTTGCTTTCAGTAGATGTTGTATTTTCAATATCACCTGAAATGTCAGGATATTACTGACAATAAAAGTGATATTGAAATTTCGTTGATGATATACTTTTAGAGATCACTTTGGCTATATTTGCATGTCAGATGGTTCATCTTGAGCAAAATGAACGAAAGTTTACAATATTTTGATGCTTTGCTTCCAGTAGGTGCTGTATTTTCAATATCACTTGACAATAAAGGTGATATTGAAATTTCGTTGATGATATACTTTTAGAGATCACTTTGGCTATATTGCCATGTCAGAGGGCTCGTTTTAAGCAAAGTGAACGATAGTTTAACATTGTTTTGATCCTTTGCTTTGCTTTCAGTAGATTTTGTATTTTCAATATCACCTGAAATGTCAGGATATTACTGACAATAAAGGTGATATTGAAATTTAGTTGATGATATACTTTTATTGATCACTTTGGTTATATTGGCATGTCAGAGGGTACATCTTGAGCAAAATGAACGAAAGATTAAGAATGTTTTGATGCTTTGCTTTCAGTAGATGTTGTATTTTCAATATCACCTAAAATGTCAGGATATTACTGACAATAAAGGTGATATTGAAATTTCGTAGATGATATACTTTTAGAGATCACTTTGGCTATATTGGCATGTCAGAGGGGTCATCTTAAGCAAAATGAAAGAAAGTTTAGCAATGTTTTGATGCTTTGTTTTCAGTAGGTGTTGTATTTTCAATATCACCTGAAATGTCAGGATATTACTGACAAAAAGGTGATATTGAAATTTCGTTGATGATATACTTTTAGTGATCACTTTGACTTTATTGGCATGTCAGAGAGCTCGTTTTAAGTAAAGTGAACGATAGTTTAATAATGTTTTGATCCTTTGCTTTCAGCAGATGTTGTGTTTTCAATATCACCTAAAATGTAAGGATATTACTGACAATAAAGGTGATATTGAAATTTCGTTAATGATATATTTTTGTGATCACTTTATCTTTATTGGCACGTCAGAGGGTTAATTTCAACCAACGTGAACGAAAGTTTTACAATTTTTTGATCCTTTGCTTTCAGTAGATGTTGTATTTTCAATATCACCTGAAATGTCAGGATATTACTGACAATAAAGGTGATATTGAAATTTCGTTGATGATACACTTTTAGTGATCGCTTTGGTTATATTGGCATGTCAGAGGGTGCATCTTGAGCAAAATGAACGAAAGATTAAGAATGTTTTGATGCTTTGCTTTCAGTAGATGTTGCATTTTCATTATCACCTGAAATGTCAGGATATTACTGACAATAAAGGTGATATTGAAATTTCGCTGATGATATACTTTTAGTGATCAATGTGGCTATACTGGCTTGTCACAGGGTTCATCTTGAGCAAAATGAACGATAGTTTAACAATATTTTGATGCTTTGCTTTCAGTAGATGTTGCATTTTCATTATCACCTGAAATGTAAGGATATTACTGACAAAAAAGGTGGTATTGAAATTTCATTGATGATATACTTTTAGTGATCACTTTGACTTTATTGGCATGTCAGAGGGCTCGTTTTAAGTAAAGTGAACGATAGTTTAACAATGTTTTGATCCTTTGCTTTCAGCAGATGTTGTATTTTCAATATCACCTAAAATGTAAGGATATTGCTGACAATAAAGGTGATATTGAAATTTCGTTGATGATATATTTTTAGTGATCACTTTATCTTTATTGGCACGTCAGAGGGTTAATTTCAAGCAACGTGAACGAATGTTTTACAATGTTTTGATGCTTTGTTCCAGTAGATGCTGTATTTTCAATATCACCTGAAATGTCAGGATATTACTGACAAAAAAGGTGGTATTGAAATTTCATTGATGATATACTTTTAGTGATCACTTTGACTTTATTGCGATGTCAGAGGGTTAATTTTAGGCAAAATGAACGAAAATTTAACAATGTTTTGATGCTTTGCTACCAGTAGATGTTGTATTTTCAATAGCACCTGAAATGTCAGGATAATACTGACAATAAAGCTGATATTGAAATTTCGTTGATCATATACTTTTAGAGATCACTTTGACTTTATTGGCATGTCAGAGGGTTAATTTTAGGCAAAATGAACGAAAATTTAACAATGTTTTGATGCTTTGCTTTCAATAGATGTTGTATTTTCAATATCACCTGAAATGTCAGGATATTACTGACAATAAAGGTGATATTGAAATTTCGTAGATGATATACTTTTAGTGATCACTTTGGCTATATTGGCATGTCAGAGGGGTCATCTTAAGCAAAATGAAAGAAAGTTTAACAATGTTTTGATGCTTTGTTTTCAGTAGGTGTTGTATTTTCAATATGACCTGAAATGTCAGGATATTACTGACAAAAATATGATATTGAAATTTCGTTGATGATATACTTTTAGTGATCACTTTGGCTATTTTGGCACGTCAGAGGGTTCATCTTGAGCAAAATGAACGAAAGTTTAAGAATCTTTTGATCCTTTGCTTTCAGTAGATGTTGTATTTTCAATATCACCTGAAATGTCAGGATATTACTGACAATAAAGATGATATTGAAATTTCGTTGATGATATACTTTTAGTGATCACTTTGGCTTTATTGGCACGTCAGAGGCTAAATTTTGACCAACGTTAACGAAAGTTTTACAATGGTTTGATCCTTTGCTTTCAGTAGATGTTGTATTTTCAATATCACCTGAAATGTCAGGATATTACTGACAATAAAGGTGATATTGAAATTTCGTTGATGATATACTTTTAGTGATCACTTTGGCTTTATTGGCACGTCAGAGGGTTAATTTTAACGAACGTTAACGAAAGTTTTACAATGTTTTAATGCTTTGTTTCCAGTAGATGTTGTATTTTCAATATCACCTGAAATGTCAGGATATTACTGACAATAAAGGTGATATTGAAATTTCGTTGATGATATACTTTTAGTTATCACTTTGGCTATATTGGCACGTCAGAGGGTTCATCTTGAGCAAAATGACCGGAAGTTTGCGAATGTTTTGATCCTTTGCTTTCAGTAGATGTTGTATTTTCAATATCACCTGAAATGTCAGGATATTACTGACAATAAAGGTGATATTGAAATTTCGCTGATGATATACTTTTAGTGATCACTGTGGCTATATTGGCTTGTCACAGGGTTCATCTTGAGCAAAATGAACGATAGTTTAACAATATTTTGATGCTTTGCTTTCAGTAGATGTTGCATTTTCATTATCACCTGAAATGTAAGGATATTACTGACAAAAAAGGTGGTATTGAAATTTCGTTGATGATATACTTTTAGTGATCACTTTGACTTTATTGGCATGTCAGAGGACTCATTTTAAGCAAAGTGAACGATAGTTTAACAATGTTTTGATCCTTTGCTTTCAGTAGACGTTGTATTTTCAATATCACCTAAAATGTAAGGATAAAACTGACAATAAAGGTGATATTGAAATTTCGTTGATGATATACTTTTAGTGATCACTTTGGCTATATTGCCGTGTCAGAGGGCTCGTTTTAGCAAAGTGAACGATTGTTTAACAAGGTTTTGATCCTTTGCTTTCAGTAGATGTTGTATTTTTAATATCACCTAAAATGTAAGGATATTGCTGACAATGAAGGTGATATTAAAATTTCGTTGATGATATACCTGGTGTCTCAAAAAAAAGTACCCCCTTTTGACTGGAAATAGGAACGAAACGATAAGATATCATTACTCTCCGAGTGGACAGCTAAATTTATCAATCTTCAACTTAGATTAGATGCACATACCTTGCATTTTAAAATTGGCCATCAAACACTTGAGATACAAGCTTGCAAAGTCAAAATTTACAGTGCACCCGAAACGAGATGTTTTGTAAAAGGGCCTAGCCATGATTTGCTATCACAGGCATGTTGCACAGGAATTTCGACTTTGACCTTTAGCTTTCTCCATTGAAAAGAATTATACCTTGAAATGTTTTAATTGTTCTACAAACAGTTATTCCTTTGAGGAATCAATCCGTGCATTGCGTTCCACTCCAAGTGTCAAAGAAGAAGCAGAGGAACGCATGCATGCTCATTTGGGAGATGTTGCACGACTTCATCATTCTTACCACATTTTTGTTACATTTGTTTAATCAGGGCGATTTTCCACGAGTCTGTTTTATTCTTTTCAAAAGCGAAAACCTGAAAGTTAATGTTTACAGGTGCTTTGGAAAAGATACATAATACAAATCATGGCTAGGCCCTTTTACAAAACCTCTGGTTTTGGGTGCACCGTAAATCTTGTCTTTGCAAGCTCGTATCTCTGGTGTTTGGTGGACGATTCTTAAATGCAAGGTACGTGAATCTAAGTTGAAGATTGATAAATTTAGCTAATTACTCGGAGAGTAAGGATATCTTATCGCTTCGTTCCTATTTCCAGTCAAAAGGGGGGTACTTTTTTGAGACACCCGGTACTTTTATTGATCACTTTGGCTATATTGGCATGTCAAAGGGTTAATTTTAAGCAAAGTGAACGAACGTTAAACAATGTTTTGATGCTTTGCTTTCAGTAGATGTTGTATTTTCAATAGCACCTGAAGTGTCAGGATATTACTGACAACAAAGGTGATATTGAAATTTCTTTGATGATATACTTTTAGTCATCAATTTGGCTATGTTGGCATCTCAAAGGGTTCCTGTTGAGCAAAATGAACGAAATGTTAACAAGAGACAAGAGACCTATCGTCGTAAGTCTAATCCTGACCTCCTAGCCCCATGGCCGCGAGCCTCCGATCCTCCGAGCCTCAAGAGCCTCTACCTCATCTAATTCTTAACGAGGCTGTATCTGAAAATGAGGCTTTATGGCCTAGCGCTGAATAGTTGAATCGACAGAATACAGAAAACAACAGTCAACAAGAAACAAGAGGTTGCCTTGGAAAAGGCAGTTTTTCGACGATGTAAGAAACCAAAGAAACACAACAGATGTATACTTTTGTCGGGTCCAGGTTCCAAATGCATGTGCCAAAATGTTTTGTTTGTGAAATGAAGATGATGCACTAATAATAATCAGTCAGAGGAGGCAAAACGTAAAAGTTTGTTGGCCTTGATCTTTCTTGCTTTCGTTCTCTTTGGTCATCTTCATCGTCATCAACCCACAATTCAGATTTCAGCAGATTTCTAACTCTTGTGGTCCGAAGACCTGCATAGAAATGGACGAACTTCTGGTGAAACACAAGATTGAAAGTAAAGAGCTTCAAGGTAAACAATTTGATTTTTTGTTAGAGACACAAGACCTTATTTTATGCTCGAATTTTCGTCAGAGTGCTTTTTTTAAATTTTCTACGACACAAGTTAAAGTTGTGAATGGCAGGTGGGCAAATGTATTCAAAGAAGACAATAGAGAACAAAAGAAACTACTCCTTGCACGCACACATCCGGAGATCTCGTCAAAAAGTGACATACTCTGCAGACTGGGTGAATGGCCTGTACTGCAGCATGCCACTCTTTACCAATTGTTTACTGCTGTTAGTGGGGAAATGATGACACTTAAGTTAATTGGTTATAGTTGAGCCACACAAAGATCTCTGGTTAGCATCATTTATTCAAGTCAGATGCCAAAAAATTCCAATATTCTTCATAAGGCCACATAGGAAAGTTTGCAGAATGCGTGGGGATCTCTCCTTCACCCAAAAGTCCTGTGCGGCTGGATTTGTTTCACTAAACAATAGATGTATTGTTATGTTGTCTTGTTGGTTTTGCATGAAAATTTTGTGGCTAGAACCATAGCAAAAATTCAAACTGTGGCAGAGAAATTGGCTTCGCTAGGCAAACTTTCCAACTTGGTATTTAGCCTCTCTCAGAAACAAGCCCCTCATTGAATCAGCCAAAAATTGGTTTTTTCAACTTTGAATTGTTGGTTCCAAAGAATTTTGGGTGTGGCATCCCAGATCCAAGACAAAAATTGTTTGCTAGAGATTGAATTGTCATTGAAAAAATTATTTATTTTGTAAATATTTAAGAAATATGAGAAATATTAATTATATTTGTAGCAAAAATACAAGGGATGAAACATGCAGTTCCAAAAGGAGATAAGAAAAAGAAAAAGCAAGTTGCAATGGAAATTGCAATTCTTGAAGGACAGTTAGAAGAAAGACATCAAGCAGAAATTGAAAACCTAGATATAAAGGTAAGTCATGTGAAGGATGAATGTAAATTTGTTGGTATCAAAAAAGACCACAAGCTGTTTTAAATGAACATCACAGCATTTGAATTCCCCAAATCTTATTTGTAAGGAAGAAGATCATTTTAAGACAGAAAATGTGGAATAGGTACAAGATTCAATCCAAACTTATGTCAGTAGCATGCCTGCATGACATGACATTGGCATGAAATAAGTAGCAGAGACTTGGCCAAATATTGGGGCAAACCTATTGTTTCATTTAAAAAGCACTATTATCTCTATTGTCTTCAAATGAAAGATCATTGTACTAGCCAACATTGGGGCAATCGCATTCCCTCATTCCCCCTTAAATGTTCACCAGCACATGAAACCATGCTGGCATGGGCTATTGATGATTTTTCTCATCCATTTACACAATGGCAGCATGATTTCATGTTGCTTTGGTAAGGCAATGACTCTGATGTTACATGATTATTTTATTGTACACTTGTGCATTGATTGTCAAATGGTGTCAAAACACATGGCAAACAAAAATCCAAATAATGATGTGAAATTGAACTCAAAGCAATGAAGAAATGATCCCAAACTTGCATTGAAAGCAGCAAGCAAAGAACGATACAAAAAAGCGAGAGAGAAATAATGCCACCAAAGCTAAAGGCCAAGACTAATGAAGACAAGGACAAGGCTGCTTTGTTCAATGGAATGACAAAGAGATTCAGTTGCTGCTTGGTGTTATTCATCACTTCAAGTCAGACAAGCGTGCTTTCTTAGCTGGAAAATATATTTAGTTTGAATATTTTTAGCACCAAGCCGAATGTGACATGAAATCATGGCTCTTTTACACAATGCCATAATCATGCCAGCATGAACCTGTACCTGTATGGCTATCAACATGGCTTTAATCTAAATTAACCCCTTCTCATGCCGGTACTGTACTGACATCATGTAAAGTGGGTGGCCTAGAAATAAAAGATATCATGCTGGTGTCAGATCATGCTGGCATGCCATGACATGGTTTAAACGGCGTCTAATATGTGAATAGGTTCTTTTTGCCCACCTGATGGTATGAACTTGAGCTGTAGGAATTTAATGTTAATTGTCTTTTTTTGTGACAGGAGGGTGATGACCCAGAGTCAAATAACTTATGCGAAGCTCTTAATGATGCAAATCTAAGCCAAAATCAAGTACCTGCCAAGAAACTCAGCAAAGCTCAAAAGAGAAGGGTAATAATTCATCATTTTGTTAATAAGACATTAATTTGCAATTAAAATCCAATGGTTAGGTCATTATTATCAATTGTTTGATTATGCAGTAGGACTTGTTTGGCTAAGAATAATTTATGATGTAGATATGTTGAGCAGTAAGTTTATTACTACTGAAGAAGGAAAAATATAGTTTTAAATGATAAAGTCAGAAAAAATTTATCTTTAAGAAAAATAAAAAATTTCACATAAGATTGCCTACAGTACCTCGACAGCCTCTTTTACACCCACCCTAGAACCCTTTAAAATGTTATTTATTTAATATCTGCTATAGCTACATTTAGTTCAAAATCCTACCAGAAAAAATGTTCTATGACATACATTTTGAATTGTAGTTTCATGTTTGCAGGAGCGCAAGGAGGCTGAAGAAAGAGAAAGACAGCAAAGGATAGCTGAAGCTGAGATTTCAAATCTAAACAGTGCTAGAAATGTTGAAGCTATAAAATTACAAGCAGCTGTATCAGAAAAAGGCTTTCAGCTGAAAGAGGTCAGTCCCTTTATCATAAAGTAGGATGATCTTACTGTATGTATTCTGTGATTTTGAACAATATTGAAGAATTCTGAAAATTCCGTTGGATGAATGATAGCACAGTATCTGAAGTTTGTTTTAAAAGCAGGCTGCCACGTATCTGATTGGGTTATAAAGATAATACAAACAATAGGAAGACTGAATGGATACTGCTCCTAATGACTTTCTACGACCATAGAAAGTGACAACAATCAGCCTTCCTGTATTTGGACTCTAACTTTGTTTGACCAATCAGATACATGACAGATTGCCTTCAAGATCAAGGAAATCGGTCATAGAATCTGACATTTTTAAATATTCAGATCCTTTGCTTCTTTCAATTGAAAGATGAGAAGGCTTTCATGAATGAACAAGTCAAAAACATCATTTACCGGGTGACCCAGAAAAACTTCCCACTTTTATTAAAAGTTCATAGCACCATGAGTACTGTGCAGATTTGAGTGATTCAAATTTCAGTTAAAAGCCGAAAGATCAAAAGTATTTTTGTTATTTTTCTCATCGTTCTACCAGCACTAAAAGTATCAGTAAATTTAACTGGATTAAAATTTAATGGTTGCAAAATGACTGAAAAGGGGCCTAAAACATCAATCAAATTGTAAGAACACTCCTTGGACAGAATAGTACACAATATGGGCGTTTCAACTCTCTCAAGAGTTATACAACATCCGTTATCAAACAAATACTAAAAGCTTTTTAGTCCCATTGCAATAAATGTACAGAGGATATCTCTCACCCATGAGGAATTGCTTTTTCTTTATTGATCCATGCGAAGAGTCCATTATGATTTGATGAATGTTTTAGGCCATTTTTCAGTCATTTCGCAACCATGAAATTTTTGTAAAATCGAAGTTACCTAAATTTGTAGTGCTTTTGAGACGGCGAGAAAAATCACAAAAATACTTTGATCTTTTGGCTTTTGACTAGAATTTGAATCATTCAAATCTATGAAGTACTCTTCATGCTATTAATTTTCAAAGTGGGAACTTTTTTTGGCTCATCTGGTAGTCTGCTAAAAATACAAAAACCTGTAGATGGTGCAGCTTGCTTATTAAGTTCATGTTTTTTTTAATTAAGTAATGTTTATACATGCCATTGTTAACTGGACTTTCTTGGCACTGAGGATGGAAGAACCTGTCCCCAAAAAATGATTTTATCAAATCATATAATTTTCTTACACATCTCAGTGCTGCAACAGCAGCTTACTTTTTCTGCTTGGAAGTTATAATTTGTCAGCATGAACTGTGATGGTTCTGGTTCCTGTCCCAACATTGAAATGAGTTCGTATTCTTTTTAATAATACTAAAAAATTTCTTTTCTCCTAGATTGCTGCAGATGGCAACTGGTGAGCTTTTTGTATTTATACATTCTTCAAATACAATTATTGTGCAAGCTCTATCCAGAGGCCGACAAGATTTTTTTTCTTTCTGGGAAGGATAAAGATTTCATCCGAGCTACAGAAAGCAACCTAGGCACAGAAAGCAAAGGAGCAGCTCAGTAATAAGTTTGACCCGGACGTTAACTAACAACAACCAATCTTGTATGAAGGCAACATAGACTTCACCTTCTTTTCAACAACTTTCCTGCTGCTTAAAAATCTTGCGAGAATTTCCTGGGAACTGCGTTCCCTTGTTCCCACACTTTGTAGGCCTCTGCCCTTCTCTAATAAGCCTCTATCTTGTAAACCAACATCTTAGATAAGGCCCTTCTCTGTTAAGTCTCCCCCACTTATATCACACTCCAGAAGTTACTGCACAACTAACAGATAATTTTTCTTTTCTTAGTCTTTACAATGCTGTTGCAGACCAGTTATCGACGTCAGAGATAAAGGTTTGTTTGAACTTCCAGCCCTTGGAAAAAATAAGTTTCACGCGATCTCATCTACAAGGCTAAGGAGAGTATAAACGGCAATGTCTTTGGCGTAGCTATTTGTTGAGTTCTCGTCTAACATTCATTTGAGCTTCTTTTAACATTGTTCATCGCAGCTGTCAAACATTTTCAAGTTTCACTCTTTTTTAGCTAAGAAGAGTTCAATTTCCATAGGTTCACCCATGTCATTGCCAAATCATTTCACTTGGGAATAATCCGACACTAGAAGTTGAACAGAAGCTTGATAGGCATTCCGTTCACCTGCAACAAAAAGCCACGCAGCCATTTCGTGACCCATCCACCCGCTACCTCTCATTTTCTCCTAGCTTTCCTATTCTTCTCCCGATCATCTCGCTGTTCTTTCCACAACCTTGGTGGAATGGTGTATTGGCTCGGAAATTTAGTATCTCAATGGAAGCGATTTCGGGCAGGCGACGTGGGCCAATACAATGACCTCCCAGTTTCCTGCTTTTTGTCGATTTGATCGATGTTTGATCGAATTAAAAACTCCTACAAGGTGTACCTCAATGATGGCAAACGAATTCTTCTTTCTGGAGACGAAGCTTACTCCGAGGGGTACTTTTCAAGCTTCTAATCTCGAGTGTAATCAAAAACTTTATGGTAGTGAAAACAAAATTTTACCATCCTTAAATTATTCTGGGTCATCGAGAAAAGATATTGAAAAGAAAATTGAATAATAAGCTTAATAATTGAATTTTGGTAATTTTTCAAACGGGAATACTCTTTAATAGGAGGCCCAGTATATCAATCTGTTCTTTCTCTCTTTAGTATGGATGGCAAACACTGAGGTCAATGACAGCAGAATACCTGAGAAAAGAGAAAGACCAATTTCTACCTTTTCTGAGTAACCCCAATACTGGAGAGCCACAAACGGATGGTAATTATGTGCCAGTTCATTTAAAATCTTATGTTAGCAACACGTTTCTCGTCGCTTTGTGGCACTAAATTTTTGTATTTTACTTTTTTCAAGAATTTTAGTATTTTCGTTTAGTTATATTATTGGTTTTAGCCTGACTAACAATTGCTACCTATCCTACTTATGCAAATTTTTGCAAATTTCAGCTCCTCCGCGAAGGCTTACTGGGGAATGCAGCTACAAGTTGAGCTACGAGGAATCGCAGTTCCTCCTCTCTTGTAGCTGCTTTCCTCTTCCACGCCTCAGCTGAGGAGCATACAGAAACCTAGACTATATGACCTGGAGTCCCTCGTTTCCCGTGTTCTTTTACTTGATGATGGAGCTTCGGTCAACCTGTTGAGCAAGGTTTATCGCAGGGATACAAGGGACTTATCGTAATAAGTCTAGTAGAAACCTATGGAAAATCTCCACACATTTATCCCCAAAATGAGATGGCGTCTTGTTTTCAACGCTTTCGTCACGTCATGCCGTCTGGACGCCTTAGCACAATGAAGATTGTATTTACTCGCTCAGTTATCTCTCCCATAGTCAATTTCTCCCCCTTGAATAATCCGTTGAAAGTATGTTCCAATATCTTCGGTCTTTTGGCAGCTTTGTGCGTAAAAAATTGAATCTATTTTCACAGCTGAATTCGAAAAGTATTGTGATGACATAGAACAGACGAACACTTGGGGAGGACATGTGGAAGTAAGTAGCATTTTTATGCCTCATGAAGCCACCGAATTTTTTTCATAAGGAATTATCTGAAGTCTGTTTCAAATTAGTGTTCATGTGAGATTTGTGAAAATGCAAAATTAATCATTGAAAACAGTTCATTTTTAATTATTAGCGGACATTTTGACTTGATATCTAATTTGAAACAGGCCTTAACTCTGTGATGAGCAAAGATCCAAAATCTGTATCACAAACTATTGTTCAATGTCTTTCATTGCACTTTACTTGAACATAGATACTTTGTTGGTTGATAATGGTATGGTGCTTTTATAGTGTGCAATATCTACATTAAAAGTTCAAATTTGCGGCCACCTTTGAACCAGAGCTTTGGCGTTTCAGAGAAGTTCCAAATCAAGCCTTAGCTTGCCGAACTCAGCACCCATTACATAATTACTGCTACACCTCCTGTTCAAAATTAGAAACCCATTAGAAATGGTTATTTGATTCCCATAGCTTTTGAACCATTTTCAAGGAATCTCCTTGACGTTTGTTATTACCCTGCTCCCCAAACTTATTTGATATCTTTCTGTTACATCACATAGCATCATGTTTTGACCATGAAACTTAATGCTTCAATTCATCTATTCTTTTGCCCTATTCATTGCGAAATAAGGAATGAAAATGAAACGTGAAAAAACACTTGAGACTGAATAGTGGATTCTCTGATTACCAACTACTTAGCCCCTTTCAGACTCGTAGTTTCTGACAATAGCTGACAGAAAGGACTTTGATTGAACTTTTGTCCACCAAGGTGACATCTGCCTGTTGTCACATCCCATAGAACGCTATCTCTCTATTTGAAGATAGTTATAACTTACAAAGATGTGAGATCAGACTTTGATACTATGTTACTTAGAGACAGAAATTCGAATCAAAACAAGAATCTTACAATTTCTGAGGAATGAAATCTTGAAGACAAAAAGGACGTTAACCTTAGCTTTATAAGCAAAATTTCTGTTGAAAAGCACATTGCTTATGGGTCAAGAAGCTGGCATAACCGATGATTGCCCCAATCACGTACTATGTACCATAGCCAGAAGTGCTCACTTCATTTTCAAGAAGCTCCCCTAGTTTACTGACAAAGATGCCCTCGATGTGTCGTGTCACCCTTCAAGTTTCAGCTGCTTCCCATCTACGGCCCCACTACGTGCTATAGCTTAGTGATAAGATCGTTTCTTGGGGTAGATTATCGCATCGCAGGCACTTCACAATTACATAATACAACCTGATACCTTCTCCAGCTTTAAAGGAGGAATCGGAATCTTGTTTGGAGAGAAATGTGATCTTAGAGTATATGTACCCTTCGTGCCTAGGGATGTGTTCTTTGGCGAATGGAAAGGTTTGCACTGTGAATACCGAAATGGACAAACTTGTATCCTTTATGAATTTGTTTAATAGAGGAATTTTGGGGGGGGGCTGTTGAGGAAGCGCTTTTGGTCATTCTTACTTAATTTTAATTTTAAGTAAAGAGTTATTTCTTCTTTGTAAATGCATGAATCCAATCGATTTTCTTGAAAATCAAGTTCTTGTCTTTTGTAGATGCAAGCATTGTCAGTGGTTCTTGGCAGACCAATAGAAATATTCCAAGCTGATTTACCTGTTCTGAAGATTGGAGAGGAATTAAATGGACAATGTATACGCCTATCGTAAGCACAGCTTTTGCACTTCAACGTAGGCTCGTAGTATCAAAAAACATGTGCGGCGTTTGAGCGGCTACTGTGAAGGAGCCATGAACCTAATTTTCCCCATCTTTCCGATTTTTGAACAGAAGAAGCTTCAACTGCAAGTTTGGTGCCGAGTTTGAGTACATCGGATAAGTTGTTGCTGGTTTGTGAAGCAAGAATGTCAAAATGGCTGCCTCAAAACCACTTATAACTTGAATTTTAGCACCAAATGGACCTTAACTTTACTTTTTACCAGGAAACACATCTAGAAGTAATGAATGGCCAAATGGCTCTAGAATGTTTACAAGAAAGCCATAAGAATGCAATATTGCTGATTTAGATCGATCTTATGACTTATTTTTATATCCATCTAAAATGTTGCAGTACAAGGTTACATACTATACTATACTACTATACTTTCTAGTTACTATACGACTATACCACACTACAGGGACGATACCACAAGGAGCAACAGACAATGACTACCCTGTGGTCTTAACATGAGAGATATCCAACCTAATAACAAGATAAATATACAACTACAGATAGCTACACATAAACGATCACTACAGACTACAGGTAGATAAACGCCTGATTCACGTTAGATACCAGGCCTGTTATAGGTGCACTATTTTCATGACTATGTTTATGCACTGTGTTTATGACTTTGGAAAAGCAAAAATAACTGACGGACGAATATGATGGCCTGCAGCACTTTTCCCACATAGAAGAATTTCTTGCAACTCTAGATATGTTTTTTCTAATTAGTTTTCACAAAACCTAATCTATGACTACCTGATTCGCTTCTGAAAAGCTAAAAAACTAGGCTAGGCTCATGTTTTCACTCCATTTCTTTGTTTTTAACATTGATGGAGAATATTGATTCCTCTGCTTTTGAGGAAACCAGTATATTTGACTTTCTTGCTGCATAAATCTGCAACTTCTTGTGAGATTACTCAAACTCGGTACCAAGTTCTAAGTTCAAGTCTCTTCTGTTCATAAATCTGAAAGACAGGAAATCACATTCATGGTTCCTTCACAGCAACCACTCAAACAGCGTGTTTTTGGGACACCATGTACAGTGAAACCTGCTTCAAAGAACTTGTGGATTAGGAACCTCCAGGCTGATTTTTAGCCAATTAAGCAATTTAAATACAAGAAAAGAACCAATATGTAGATGTATAGGAGTCATTTTAGCCTGTCATAGATAATCACAGGTTCTGTTATGGGGGTTTCTACTGAATCTAAGTTGACGTCTTGTCTGCACAGGTATATCAATTTGTGTTAGTCTAATAGAAACTTCGAGAGCTACAGTTCTTCAAAAACTATTTTCTGATTCATCAGGTATTTTAGTCAGTGGTGGATGGACTCTTTGCCAAACATTGGAGACAATGCTATTCTTTCAGTAAAAAGAATTGCTTATTTCTATTGTTTACAAACGAAAAATCTTTGTTCCAGCCAACATGGGGGCGATTGCACCCCCTCGTCCCTTCAAATGTCCGCCATTGATTTGGTACCCTAAAAAAGAAGTAGTTTTCAGTATTATTTGAAAAATAAAGAGATAAGGAAAAAGAAAGAAAAAGATAAGAAAGAGGAGGAAAGAAAAATTCTCCTTATATTTTTCTTCCTCGTTCCCTTTATTTTCCTTCTTTTTCATTTAATTACTTTTTACTGTTTTATATGCCAAAAAACTAGGAAATAGTCTGTTCAAGGGTAATATTTTAGCCATCTTCTGAATCGATTTTCCTCCTCCACAGATACCATAAACATGCTTACGGACTTGGCGAACATTATAACTCTGTCATACCAAAAGAAGAGTAAGCCAACGATATTCATGTGAAGACAATGGATGGAGTAAGCATGATGGCTATTCACTCTTTGATATATGCTTTCAAGAACCTCCTAGATTCACAGAGAATTGAAAGGCACCGATTTCATAGAAGCTGTCCGTACTCTGATCGGGTGGGGCACCTGACTGTCGGGTCGTAGGGGATTTGTGCTGCAAGAATTTCATTTTCAACGCAATTCCAGTTAAGGTTTTGAAACGCAGTCCTAGAATGTTGGTAAAGTTTTGAAACCCAGTCGCAAAGTATAGATGAGGCTTTGATAGTCAGCCTCACAATATTGTAGCTTGTTACAGTCCACTCACGCCTGTTTTCTCTGCCGAGCTCCCTTAATAGCTTTCGACCAGGCCGTAATTAAATGCTGTGATTCGAATATGCGGGCTTTTACTGTAAATCATAGCTTCAGGTTCTTTCGTCACTGGCTTTGTATCTTTTGTTTCAGTATTTGAAGTTATACAACAAAAGCCTCAAACGATCGACTCATATGCTCTTCACATACCAATGGTCATTCCCTCTGTCACATTTAAAACGCAAATAGCATTGTTACTGATCCTCTTCAAAATAGAAGGACATCTTGGTAACTGACGCAAAATAGAGCTAAAAGTGACGCCATAGTGACACACACGTGACAAAATAACCGCAAAGAAATTAAAAGTGAAAACAGCAAATACCATTGTTATAGGAGGAACAATGCTTTGGAAAGTGAACTTTGAAAGACAAGGCTGAGGTGAGATCTAATTCGAAAGATGTCCTCTGTAACTGGTGATAGGCTAAAGAAGTTTGATTCGATTATTGTTACCTTGAAACGTAAAACTACTATCTCCTTTGAAGTGATCCAAAACGCTCAATTTCCCAGAGTCCAGAAAATGGGTCAAAACTTTCTCCAAGCAAAAATTTTCTCTTGCCCACAAACGTGGAGCCACGACTTCTGGAGTCTCCAATTTTCCTAAAACGCATTTTGATTGGCAAATTGTAACTTGCTGCATTTTGTCATGAGTATTTCTGAACATCTTTTTTTATCCATATAAAAAATTACAATATGCTACATATACATTCTACTATGGTTTCTAATTGCTATACAACTATACAACACTACAAGGACAGGAACACAAGGAGCAAGAGACAATGACTACCCTGTGACCATTAACATAAAGACATCCAAATAGATGAAAATTAAGTAAAATAAGATTACTGACATATACTGGGATCTGTTCCACATTGGATGCCGGGCCATCCAGCAGCATAGGCGCATATGCCGAACAATAGGAATCCCGGACGGGAGAACAATAACAACAGCAACTGCTGCCACCATCCATCCCCCTGCAAGGCCCCCAACGCTCTTCGTATTGCACGTATGCTGTCAGGTCAAGGTTTTTTCACGATATCATTGGTCAGAAATACTGTCGATTTGTGGATGAATGTTCGTTGACTATTATGTGCCTAACATCAAATGTGAAACAGACTTTTAAAGGAAACGGGGAAAACACATCTTATCTTCTTTAAAGCATTCTGAACATCTGATCTTGGTATTAAGATTTTCATTGACTATCGCTTTCTGCTATGTGGTAATTTCTCTTGAATCACCGTTTGAAAAGAATACTGTATGGTAATATGCATCTTTTTGGGCACAAAAGTAAAATGACGATACGATAGAGTATATTTTTAGATATAAGTATTGAAATAGCTCTGAATCTATAAAGTTGCTGTCTTTGGTGTGGTACCTAGATGTTAAGCATGTAATTGAATGAAAAAATCACAATTATGGAATCCAATTTTTGCATTCAAGCCTTCATAAGTTTCAGGGAAATCTTGCTTCCTATGCAAGAACAGAAAGTTTCCCATTGAAAACTCATAATATCAACAGTACTTCACAGAGATGCACTGCATGAGTCAAATAATAGGTAAAAGCCAAAAGATCAAAGTATGTTTGTAAATTACGTTTTACTTAAATTTCGTGGTTACAAATTGACTGAAACATTTATCAAAATCATAAAGGACTCCTCGCACAGATCAATCAAGAAAATGCAATTATTCATGGGTGAGTGATGTCCACTTCACAATTATTGCCATGGGACCAAAATCTTCAGCCATTGTTTGAAAATTGATGTCTTGTAACCTTTGAGAGAGGTGAAGGAGAGTCCTTACAATTTGATCAATGTATTAGGCCCCTATTCAGTCATGATGCTTCTAGTATTGGTACGACATCAAATGAGACATCAAGAAAAATCGCAAAAATAATTAAATCTTTTAACGAGAATCATTTGAATCATTCAAATCTGTGAAATACTCTTGTTGCTATATAGTTTCAAAAGTGGGAACTCTTTCTGGCTCACCCGGTAATTTCCAAAATCTGGTTACGATCCGCTTGAGCCCAGGCCTCATTCACGTGCCCCTTACATGCATTAGAGTGCGAGCAACACTCTCACAGGCACAAAATATGGTCACTGAAAGTGCTAATTATGTAAGATAGTCTTTTCCTTCTTCGAATGCTGTCATTTCTAAAATGCTTTAGTTTGGCCGTGAGAAAATCGAAGCAATGCCAAGCTTTTTATCTGGGAGGGAATGATAAATTCCACAATCGTACATATTGAAATTTGATGCTGTCTCAGTCGCTCGTGGTTCACTGTTTTGAATTTCATATTTGATTCTGTTAAGGAAAGCTGCCCAATCAAATCAAACTATGAAAACCTGTTTAGAATTTGTAATAAAAATCTTGTGCAATCATGGTCCAAAAAAGTTCCTGTCTCTAAATACTTTACTTTGAATTTAACAGAGAGGGATCCTGGTTTTACACCTCTACACGTATTTTCTTTATAAGAAAATGCTAACAAGAAAATCAACTCTCGGATTGTTACTTGAATAACAGTACTTTTAAGGTACTTGAGGGATGTGCGGACATGCTTCAAAAACAATGTTTTGAGATTTTCTGGGTAGTGAACATGAAGATTATTACTCAACATCTGATAATGTTAAGAAGCTTTCAGTACTTTTCCAAATTCTTAGTTTTTCCTTTAAAAGGATACGTGTAGTAGAAAGACATCTCTGACCATTTAAGTTGGCCTTTTCATGCTCCCGATACCTGTGTCTGTTGTGCTGTGTCTTCTATCATTTTTTACTATTGTACTGTTGTTTTCACCTTCGTTCGCTTATGCAAGAGGCACTTTCAAGCTGTGTTTGAAATAAGGTACAAGTTCGGTCCGATCATTGATGACCGGCGTCTTTCTTGAGTATGTGAGTTGCTGATTCCCTGAAAAGTCACGTTGGTCAATCCTCAAGCTATCGCTTACGTAAAAGAGTAACCAGAAATGCTCAGGGTGTCTGGTTATCGATTTTCACCATTTGATAGCCAAATTCTTTGCAGCAGTTAAATGGAAAGCAGAGACAAAATCCTTCGATACTGACCAAACTGAAACAGTATAACACATCTAGTCAGAATTCGATAAATATCTCAACATCTGGGGTGTCAATCATTGCAATTTTCAGGGCACTTTTTCCTTGCAACACGAAGTTCGCTCCCTTCAACTCCCCATAGCTACATGCTACTAACGCACCTTATTTCAACTCATGGCGCTTTTTCCAGTATCCCTCCCCTAGTTATTAGGTCCATAAAAGCCTTTCCATAACAAATAATGGGGCTGAACACTGTTTGTAAGACTTTGAAAGGGCCTACACAAGGCATCCTTCAAATAAGAATATCTATACCTTGAAATTAGTGTTAGTGCCTTTGAAATAAGAACCTACAGTAAAAACCCGCGTATAAGAACCTGCAATTTTGCAAGTCAGCCTGATTAGGTTCTTATGTATTGAGTATTTAGTAGGAAATAAGGCTGTTCAGGTTCTTAAATCGGTTCTTATTTCATTCAGGGCTTCCAGGTATTTCTTTTGTTCAGATTGAAACTTCAAGCCCATTATTTGCTGTCAGTTGAGAGACACCTAAGTTCATAAGGTCTTATTCAAAACATCAGTTTGTGGAAGAATAAGAAATTTTACAGAATACAATGAAAAGCTTTCAAAGCATCTTCAGGGCTCTTTGCAATTTGCACATATGGCAGAATCAGTACGTATAGGCTCAATGACAAAGCAACTAGAGTTTGATTTAGTTTGTTGATCTCCACGAATAAGAACCTATTTTAAACTGCAGGCTGAATGGGTTCTTATATATTGGGGGTTTAATTTCAGAATTTTCAGCCGGTAGGTTCTTAATCACTAGGTTCTTATACGCGGGTTTTTACTGTATTGCAGCCTCTGTCTCAAAAAAGTAGGTTCTTATTTGCGGGGATTTACTTTATGGTCCCCCCGTCTGAAAATAATGGGTAGACGGTAGTTGGGAAATGGGTCGACCACAGCGGCCGCTCTTTTAAAGCTGCTCAACGAGGTTCATTTGCACTTGTTTCTTCAACGCTACCCGAGAGGACAAATCAGCAAAGCAAAGTCATGGCAGTTAAACAGTTCTTGGTTTTTATTGCGTTGCTTTTGTGTTGCAGCACAGTATCAACAAAGCATGTCAAAGTGTTAGTTCTAGGTGCTGGTGCTGCAGGCATCAAGGCCGCTGAAACCCTTCATGGAAAAGGAGAAACAGACTTCTTGGTTCTGGAAGGCAATAACTACATCGGAGGTAGGATTCAAGACGGGATATTTGAAGAGAAAAAGATTTCTCTTGGGAGTAGCTCGATACACGGAATTGGTGATGACAATCCAATTTGGAAGTTGGCGAAAAAATTGAATATGTCCATGTTTTCTGACAATTACCAGGATTTCATTGTAAGGTAAGGTGAAATTTCATTTTGACAAAATGATTCCCAAGATGCTCTCGGTTTCGGTTTGTTATGTAACCCTACTTGACATAATGATAATAATAATAATAATCCAATTTGGATAGTTGACAAATTGAAGCCTGAAAACAGAAGCTCCCACCTCATCTTGACATATGGTTATTGAATGAAACAAAGACAGGAGTCTGGCCTTCAGAAAGTCAGCATCTCGTTCATGATTTCAGATTTCAGATTTTCATTTTTCCATCAAAAGCCTAGGATAACTTGCATATTTAAACAGCTAATGAGGAACTAACTAAAACAAAACATTAACGTTGGTCTAAGAGAAAGTGACAACATACTACAAACAAGAAAGTCAGAAGTTTCGTTCCAGAGAAATTTAAAATTTTCGGTCGGCAGCCGTTTTTTGATACAACCTGTACACTACATTCTCAGACAAAAGTTTGCTTTTTGGAGGTAGGTTCGAGTTGAGATCCCATTGCAATGTTGAAAGCCGATGAAAATTCATAGATGAGTTTTACTGACTATGTTCACACTTATGTGTTCTTCAGTCAACCAACATTGCAATTTCATTTCATTTCATTTCATTTTCAAATTTTTAAGGAGGGTAGCCCTTCATCAATAAAAAGGATGATTTACAAGGGGCCCTCCACTTAAATACATATAAATTAAAATATATTGAAAAAAAAAACTAAATTAACCTAATTACAATTTCATAAATACTAATAAAATAGCCTAAGATCTAAAATGAATATTTACAATAAAAAGAAATCCAAATACATATATACACCTACTGATTGCCAACACGTTTGAATTTGTAAATTGTGGAAGCATTCTTATGCTCAGCTGAGAGGCCATTCCAAGATTTAGCACCCCTAAAAGAGAAGCATTTCTGCCCATTTGCTGACTTTTTCTTTGGTACTCTTAGATCTGTTGCTGAATTCCTAAGATTCCTTGAGGTTACCTGGGATGTCTTTGTGAATAGATTGGACATGTATTGTGGAGCAAGACCATGAAGGGATTTGAAGACCATGATATTAGACTCACTACTGATTAGCTCATCAATGGTCTTCCAGCCAAGTCTTTTTACAAGTGGCAAGCCCGGTGCATCATAGCGACTGCCAGTTATAATGCGTGCAGCCCGGTTTTGTAATTTTTGCAAATGGTTAATCTCAGTCAGACCACAACAGCCCCAAACAGAACAACAATAGCGAAAATGCGGCTCCACAATACCAGTGTACATAGTTCTCAGAGTCTTTTCTGGCAGAAATGATTTTGCATGTTTCAAAAAGCCAATTGCTCTTGAGACCTTTGAGGAAACTGTCTTAATGTGTTCCTTCCAATCCAACTTGTTGTCGATCTGCACTCCAAGATATTTTGTTTTTTGCACAACGGCAAGTTCGTCATTCCGAATTTTTAACTTCAAAGATTCACCTTGATTCATTAAAGTTTTATGCTTCGGTTTTGTGGAAATGAGCATGGCATGTGTTTTCATTACATTAAGAGAGAGTTTATTACCCTTGAGCCATTTTTCAACTAGTACAAGGTCACTGTTGATGGCCCCATTCAGCTGAGCAATATCAGAGGATTGATGGCAGATACTCGTGTCATCTGCGTACATGGACATTCTTGATCCCTGGACAGATCGTGGGAGATCATTAATATAAATGAGGAAAAGAAGGGGACCAAGACATGAGCCTTGGGGTACACCGACATTAATTTCCTCAACTGATGAGTCAATGCCATTCACCCTAGAAAATTGTTTCCTATTGGCAAGGTAAGATTTGAACCATGCTAACTGCCGCTCCTGAATACCATAATATTCTAATTTTTTACAGAGTATATCATGGTCAACTGTATCAAATGCCTTTTTCAGGTCAATAAATACGAGTCCCACTAGCTTTCCGAGATCCAGCCCATTATACCAGTCATCAGTGTTTTTAAGCAAGCACGTTACTGTAGAATGAAGGCGCAAAAAGCCTGACTGCTCAGATGAAAAGAGCCCATTATCATACATGTGCTGGAGCAATTGGTTAGCAACGAGTTTTTCAAAGAGCCTTGAGATGACAGGTAAAACTGAAATAGGGCGATAATTTGATTTATCAGCCTTGTCTCCCTCCTTGAAGATTGGTGTAACTCTGGCCAATTTCCATGAGTCTGGAAATTGGCTTGTTTCAAGTGACGTATTGAACAAACATGCCAATGAGTTTTCAATAAAAGGCAAGGCTAGTTTCAGGAAATAACAGGCAATGGGGGAGGGGGGCCAAAGTAGTAATTCTCATGCAGGAAAGGCATCTTTCAACACAAAACTCGTGTGTCTAAACGAGTTTTGTCTAAGATTGTGGCATTTCTAAAGATCTGAAACTGATACCTAACTTGTTTTCTGTGTCATGATAATATTTTTGTCAACCATAGAGACGGTGAAACTGGCGAAATAGAATCAACAGCCTCAAATAATCACAACAAACTCAAAACAATAATGGGAAACATCAAAAATAAGATTAAGACAAAAACAGCTGATGTCCCTTTGCAATCAACTCTTGGCATGATTGGTTGGAATCCTACATCTTTAGTTGACCAAGCAATGGAGTACTTTCATCTTGACGTTGACCATGGTGTTTCACCAAAAGTTCTCAGTAGCAGGCACCATAGTGTTGCAGGAAAAGGGCAAGATGTTGACGTGAATGACGCACGGGGTTATGGCCACTTGCTTCGTTATTTGGCACGAAATTTCATCAGCAAGGTAACTCACTTAGAGGCGAATCGTTTTTCTTTTTAAGCACCATGTAAAAGATCCATTGTCATCCGTCATCCTTTGCGGGCAAGCTACTATTGCAGACTATCTGAAAATCTCGTTTGGCCAAAGCACATGGCCTGGATGCGCAGCAACGTAGTCGTTGGACTGACAAAAAGGTTGAAGAATATCATGTTTGCTGTCAAGTCAGCTGCTATGGTGTGCCCATACTCTCTGCTTCTGCTAAATTCGAGTTTCAGACGGTCAGAGCTTGCTGGGTGCCCGGAGGACCGCCGAGAGGGGGGACAGGAGGGGCAATTTACCCCGGGCCCCAGAGTATAAGGGGCCTCATAACTGAAGCTTTTTAACATTTTGACTGCAAGAAATGCTCTGAAATGCATTTTAAGCCAAGCTAAATGGCATGATTAAAAAATTTTCTGCTCGCTTCGCTCGCAGGGGGCCTCATTTCCCAGTTTTGCCCCAAAAATTTGATTCAGTTTTAAAATCCGGCAGAAATAAAGACATAAAATGATTGCCAGAGTTCCGAAGCTAAAACAATTAACAATAAGCCTTATGACAAAATACATTTGCTCTTACTATTTTTTGGGACAGTATAGTACCCCACGAATAACTTATTGTAACGTTATTTTATTTATCAGGTCAAGCGGAATACGATCGTAACAAAAATTGAACATTCAGGCAAAAAAGTCACAGTAACCACAAAAAATGGAATAATATACACAGCAGACCAAGTCCTCGTAACTTTTAGTTCAGGAGTTATTAGCAACAATTTAGTTGAATTCGTCCCAAAACTGCCAACCTGGAAAATGGACACGATTCATCTTATGCCAATGGTTCACTACTGCAAAGTGTTCTTCAAATTTCCCATGAAGTTCTGGGATGACAATAGCTACATTTTGCTGGCACAGAAAACTCGTGGGGACCGTGTTCACTGGCAGAATTTGGACAAACAGCCAATGTTTAAAGGACAGAATATGTTGTTGTTGACATTAACAGAAGATTTATGTCTCCGAGCCGATCACATGTCAGACCAAGATATAATTGAAGAAGCTATGGAATCTTTGAAGAAAGTTTATGGAGCTAGCATTCCTACCCCGAAAGGTAAATATCCTTTGGATTTTTGGGGGCGGGTGCGGACTTCTAAGCACATACAATGCCTTGACATAACGACCAAACAATGTGTTTGCCATGCAAGAGCTGAGTTGAGCTGAAGAGCGCTGGTCCATCTTACCGCGTTGTTACTGTGAAAGCTCCATTTGGCCCCCGCTCTATTAAGCCCAAGCTGCTCCCTTGCAAGCCAAATTTGAATAAGCCCTCGATCCCTTCCCACTTTTCTCAAACACAAGAAGTTACCTTAGATTTTCCATCTTCTTAGCTGAACAAGTTTGAGTGTTAATTTCGGTGCTTTGGAATCTGTGTCAAATTTGTGTATTCGACACGTAAACTCATATTGTTGATCACGCATAATATGGGGTAAAAGAACAAAACAGCTACTATTCATTTCCTGGTTATTTGACTTTGTTAACAAGCCCCAACCGTCCAACTAGCCCGCCTCTAGAGTCTCCGACATTAATGCTTACCGCCCGGGTGCTACATGACTTGTGGATGGACGGGGGTGGACGGGGGATGGAAGGTACCCTCTTCTAGTTACACAAACCAGCTTTCATACCCACTTTTATGATTAATTTTGCGGGAACCTACCCATTTTCGACTATTTCTACCAAACCTACCCATGTTTAAGGAAAATCTGCCAAAAAGAGACCCTTGTTTGGAGAATTCTGGGCTCAAACACCCACCCATATTGGCGGCACATACCCGTACCCTAAACATGTTGTGTACCTCCGGAGGGCTTACCGGAGCTTTTACTATGAATGGCTTTATTGAAACATGCATCATTTTTCCTCCATAATTTTTCTGCAATATTTTGCCAGCTATCGAAAGAAGCAGATGGAGTAATGACCGAATGACGATGGGAGCATTCCCAAGCCCTGTAGTTGGATTTGACAAGAAAATGGATTCATATCGACTGCAGCACCCAGTTGGAAGGTTATGGTTTGCTGGTGACTACACATCAAGTGACTGGGGACATGTTCATGGTGCATTTTCATCTGGCAAAGATACTGCTCTTAAAATTGCAGCATGTTTGAAGGCAAGAAGTCTGTGTCCAATTTACAGAGAGCAATCCACTTCCAAGAAACTCTAACGAACTCAACTGTGTGTAGACAGGATTTTAGGAACGCGTTTGAAGGATTGTCTGGTGTACACAATGATCGGACAGTGATCTATAAGACTGTAATTAATTATTGTATAGATAGAAATTTTTAAAAAGTCTTTGGTAAATGTCTTAAGAGTTGTTTTTTATTTTGCTGTAAAATCTAACTTTTCTCGATTGCTTTCCTTGCTTGTTTTCCATCTGTTTGTACTCCTTCTGCGAAGGCGTCATTTTGATTCCCGCGCGTGGCGGCAGATTGACATGACCTCAAGTGCCCTGGAGAAATTATGCCACTTAAATGTGGTTAATTTAAACGGAAAAGTTGAGAAAAGTTACCGTTTGAGTGGCATAATTTCTCCAGGGCCCTTGAGGTCATGTCAATCTGCCGCCCATCTGCCGTCACGGGCGGGATTAAAATGGCGCCTTCGCAAGAGAAGCACAAACAGAAGGAAAGGAAGTCGATATGTCGCGCATGGAATGATGAATTAGGATAGGAAGAACTCGATTTATAATACGTAAATCTTTCTTCTAAATTCAGCGTTTCACAGCCTGTGATTTCTCCACAATATAAGGTCGTCTCTTCATTCAGAGATCCAGAAAAATAGACAGAAATTTGAAATTCTATTGCAAGAAATCTAGCGTAACTTTTTCAACCAGACTTTGGCAAAAATTGAACCACAATTCAGTGCCATTATGTTGAATTTAATGCCATTATAATGAAATTTCAAAATAACTCATTTTAGTTGTCAAGCAATCCTTGAGCACAGAACCAGAAGCATATAGATAAATACATGAAAATGCTGTTTTATTATATGGTTATACTATTCCTTCGAGATCTACGCTTACTTACTTGAAAGTAGAATTAGACTATCTTGGTTAAATATACTTCCACATAAGTGACACACACGGGGGGGGGGGGTTCTTCCATTGTAAAGGTACCTGGGGATGTGCCGCCCGCAAGGGTATACTTTTTCAAACTTTCTGCTCTAGGCAAGGGTACACCTTTTGCCAATTTAGTCCATTTAGTCTGGGCAAGGGTATACTTTTTGGCAATTTTAGTCGATTTTAGTCTGGGCAAGGGTATGGGTTTTGCCAATTTCGGTCAAAGAACTGTCAAACTTGGTAATTCCTGTAAAGAAACCCAAATTTTTCAAATTTTGGTCTAGAGAATGCAAAAATTTGGCAAGTTCTGTCTAGAAAATGCTAATTCATGGCATTTTTGATGTAGAAATTAATCTAGCGAAAGGTATCATTTTCACCAAAATTGGTCTAGCCAACGGTGCCATTTTGAAACTGTAGGCGGCACACGCCTACCCGAACTTTAGCCGAGCCCCCCCCCTGTGGTGACACATAAAGTTCAACTTTATACTGAGTGCGCAGGAAAAGGTTCCCACATTCGATAAGCCTCATAAATCGTACACTGGGTCGATTTCAAAGATCGGTGACAAGATGACGAAAGCATCAATTCTATTTGGCGAGTTTTCGATGAATTTTTGGCAGGGCGTTTCCCGACATATTACTGATTTCTTGAAACTTTGGAATCAGGAGATTTAGATCCAGAGATGGCGCCAGGGAGGAAAAGCTAGGGGGGGGGACAAAAACTGTCAGAGAGCTGACAGCAAATCTTTGAGAATGCGACTACACTCTCCAAATCTAAAACAAGCAACTTACGGAAGTGCCTATACTGCAAAGCAATTTTCAAAAATTCAAGTGCCGATGGGGGCTCAGTGAATTTTTCGGGGGCTCCTGCCCCCAAAGTCCCCCCGCTTGCGCCATCCCTGATTAGATCAAACGTTATCAATCAAATTTTTCCAAGGACTGAACTGACATGACGGAATTTTTCGGAATTGCTTGGAAATTCAAAATGGACTACTTTTGACTTCTTGCAGGGGATTGCAGGAGTGGCTGTTTGATGTTTGCAAAATTGAAAATTATTCCTACCAAACAAAAACCTAGTCGTTTTTTTAGTTGTTTCAATGACGAATTAAACTAACTAAATCTCTATTACAAAGTTAATTTTTCTACTGTATTATAAACCTCACATAAACACAATCTCAAAGGCCTTTTCCAAAATACGGCTTGTTAATAAAACGTCCTATACCTTTCCTGATGTAGCCAGTATTATTGTCCAATAACTGCCAAAGGTCCCAAAGCCATAGTTTTTTAGGCTTCTCATTACCAACACTGTAGTGGAATCTGTTCCAAGGCTAATCTAATGAGTAACTTCCTACACATCCCCAAGCATTCGCCCTAAAAGCCTCTGCAAGAAATGTGTCAAAGGTAAAAAACATTATCACTAAGTATACAGGTTTCAACTATTGACTGTTGGTCTTGAGAGATTACTAATGCTGTAATTTCTTAAAATCGGAGATAACTTTTGCCTTTGCATCGGCACACGTTGTTTCTTGCACAGGATAAGATTTGGCAAGACTGGAAGAATATGGATCCTGTTTACAATGTCTTCTAAGTTTAAGAAAATAATGAGGTAAAAAATAAATGAATATACTGTTTTCACTTTTAACTCCATACATCTACAGAGTATCTGCTCTTATTACTTAAATTCTTCAAATATGAGGCAGCTTGCTGACTTGACATGTTCCCACATTCCATAAAAGTGTCCTCTAGGATCTTATGGACATCTTTGGCCATGGTGCGAGCATCTCCACAAACATAGATATGTCCACCCTTATCAATCAGCTGCCAAACGTACTCTCTATGCTCTTTAAGGTGGTGTGTTACATAAACTTTTTGTTGTTGATCTCTAGAGAATGCCAAAAACATTTTAGCAAGTGTTCCATTAGACTCATATTCCTCAAGCTCCTCTTGGTAGAGGAAATCTTCACTTTTCTTTCTGCAGCCAAAGAACAGAACAGTGTCTCCTAAAGGAGCTCCAGATTCTTTCAACAAATGCCTCTCTTGGATAAAACCCCGGAAAGGAGCCAAACCAGTGCCTGGACCAACCATAATCACAGGTGTTGTTGCTTTGGTTGGAAGGCGGAACTGTGTATGTCTTACAAAGATTGGCACTCTTGGAACATCTCCATTTGACGGCACCTTTTCCTTGAGCCATGTTGTAGCAACTCCCTTTTGTTGTCTTCCAATTCTTGTCATCCAGTCAACAACAACAGCTGTCACATGGATGCGCTTGGGGTGCATTTTTGAGGCTGATGAAATGGAATAATACCTGCATTGCAATCTTGGGAGCAATTCCAAAATGTGGTCTAAGGGTGGTTTCACCGAGGGCAGATCTTCTAAAATTGATACCATGTGCCTATGATCTTTCACAACCCACTCATTATAAAGATGCTTGCTGTCTTCATCACCACTAATAAGCTTCTGAATGAAATCTTTATCCTTCTCATCCTTGGCATACATAACAAGTTCAGCAATAACATGAGTTTTCACTGTGCTTGCAATATCCACATAGTGAAGAAGTGCAGTGCGGTATGTTGTAGGGCAAGGAAAAGGACTCCTCTTTTGTGCATCTGGATCAACATTCTCTAATTTGAACACTGCGTCAAGATCAACATCAAGTAGTTTACCAAGCTTCTCCACCAACACAGTATCATTGACTGGGTAGATACCCACATGATCACCAGCATGGTACCGAATACCAGAGCCTTCTATATCTAGCTCAATGTGCATGCAAGATCGGTCAGATCCATTTTTGTGCAACTCTCTATTGACTCTAACAGTTGCAAGGTATGGATTCTTGGCATCATACGGTGGCTTCTGGTTATCAAATGCACCAAGCTTTGCAATTTCCCCTTTGTATATCTTGTCTTCTGGCAGATCTGCAAATGTTCTCAGTCGGAATTCACGACTTGTTGTCACTGACAATGATCTTTGGATCATTTTCTTATTGATATTGACATCGAAAAATTGACACACAACTGGCCAGAAAACTTCTCTCCAATTGACAAAATCTTCCTCAATGTTGGCATCATCATCTCCTTCACCTTTCTCACATACCCTGTTTGCTCCAAGTTCTTCTAGTCTTTTGTCAATGTACCTGCCTATCGAATTGTAGTGTTCATATGTCTTGTTTCCAAGTCCAAAAACAGCAAAGTTTAGCTCACTTAAATCCTGCTCATCGTGCAACCATTCATACAAAGCTTGAGCATTGTCCGTTGGGTCACCTTCTCCGTACGTGGCAACAACAAAAACAACCAAAGACTTTGCTAATTCGTCTCTCATGGCTGGCAGATCATCGATGTCGCATTCTTCGGGGTCCAAAACCATGGCTTTCAGATCATACCGTTGTGCATCCTTTGCAAGCCTGTTTGCAAACTCTTCGGCAGTTCCTGTTTGTGAACCATAGAATATCGCAATTGATTTGCCAGAGTTTTTCATCTTTGTCACGAAACTGTCATTGCTCGAGAGTTGCGAGGTCAACTTTACAGGCTGAGAAATCTGTTTTAGGCCAATGTCGATGTCATCAACTTTGTTCTTCTTTCTTCCGAAAAACCAATAAATCACACCACAAGCGAATGATAATAACAACAAAATATCAACTGGGCCAACAATGGCACCACTTACTGCTTCTGTAGTTGTTTCTCCCATCTCGTTCAGCTCCAAACTAGCAAACTTCGCCGACACTTTTCTCTTTTCAAGTTGAACTTGCTTTTCAAAATTCTATTCTTGCGTAATAAACCTCTTATCCAATGGGTGGGGGCATTCCCAAAATGGAATCCTCTAACTGGAATAGAGGCCAGTTCAAAATGATGCATTAGATGACGATGCAAAAATCACTTCGTCGGTGTTTAAAAATCACCAAAAATAGGTCCTGTCATGTTCATTTGTGAGGTCATTGATGAGGTCATGTTTTGCAAATTCAGGACGTCCCAATTATGTGGCAAACTAAGTTTTTTGGAGGTTTGCCAAGAATCGTTAAAGGGAATCGACAAAGGTAAAAGCTGGCCCGGGCCAGGTTAAAAATATAATCTATTGAATTTGATAATTTCAACACGTGTGGCTTCATTGTGGAGCCAAAGAAACAATGGATGCATAGGTGTTTTCTATAGCCTATTTATAGCAGCTACGAGATATAGCCTGCTCGTATGGCGGATACCTTTTCTTGTATTTTCAGCTCTGTTCTGGATGTCCACGCTCCCTTAAAGCGTAGGAGAATTTCCAAGAAATCTACTCCCTGGATTACACCAAAAGTAAAGCAGCTGATGAGGGAGCGTGACCAACTTAAGACAAGAGCTACAATCGATAGCACTCTTTGGCCCCGATATAAAGCATTGCGTAATAAAGTAACGTATGAACTACGCAACTGTGTCCAGCAATATTATCACGCAATAATTGAAGAAAACTCCAATGACCCCAAGGAGATGTGGAGGGCAATAAACAAAGTATTAAATAAGGACTCTCCATCTTCTTTCTCTGCTGTGAATTTCCAAGGCCAAAGACTGGACCGTCCAAACAAAGTCGCTGAAGCATTTAATGAGCATTTTGTAACTATAGGTCCAAAACTTGCAAGTAATATTGAGCAAAAGCCAGACGATAACCCTTTGAAATATTTGGAGGAAAATAACGAAAACTCACCGAAATTCCAATTCAAACAGGTTGAAGCTAGCTATGTCAGGAAAGCCGTCATAGGTCTAAAAAACTCAAAATCGCCTGGGCCAGACAACATTCCCACGAAACTTCTGAAAGATGCAATTGAATATATTTGCCAACCGTTGGCAATGATATTCAACGCGTCTCTCGAGACAGGGATCTTTCCTGACATATGGAAACTAGCGCGGGTTACCCCAATATACAAGTCTGGCCAAACGTCCAACTTATCAAATTACAGGCCGATATCAGTTCTCTCTGTTCTCTCTCGGTTACTTGAGAAGTTGGTGCATGACCAGCTCTATGATTTTTGTAAGACAAATGATTCACTCTCGAAAAATCAATTTGCTTTTCGGAAATTGCACAGCACGATAACCTCGATGCTTAATATCACGGAAACCTGGTACAAAAATATTGATGAACGCAAACTAAATGTGAGCGTATTTTTGGACTTGAAAAAAGCTTTCGACACAGTCGACCATGATATTTTGCTATCGAAGTTGTCTGCCCTTGGAGTCATTGAGACAACGCATTGCTGGTTCACATCATACCTTAGAAACAGAGAACAATTCTGTCGTGTTGATGGGCAAAATTCATCCACAAAAAGCGTAAACTGTGGCATTCCTCAGGGATCGTGCTTGGGGCCCCTTCTTTTCATCATATACGTTAACGATTTCGAACGCTGTTTACAGGGGGCAACTCCCAACATGTACGCTGACGATACAAGCATTACTTGTTCTTCTGCTGACAGCGATTCTCTGCTTAGGAATATAAATGATGAGATGACTAATATCGCGGAATGGATGCGGCTAAATAAACTAAGTTTGAACGCAGACAAAAGCGAATTTATGGTCATAGGCCACTCAAGGCAGCATAATGTCCTAAATGAGCTCAGAGAGATTGAGGTCGATCATAAGAAAATAAATAGGGTTACCAAAACAAAGTATCTTGGTCTCAATATAGACGAAAATCTGAGCTGGAAAGATCAATATAAAACAGTTAAAACTAAGGTCAAAAGTGGTCTCTCTGCAATTCGGAAGCTGAAAGATATTCTACCTCAGTCAAAGCTAGCTGCAGTTTATAGAGCTTTGATCGAGAGCCACTTAAGGTATGGTAACATATTATGGGGATGCATTTCTGATACGAAGCTCAGTGCTCTCCAAAGATTACAGTCAAGAGCAAATTTTCTGATTGAAAATGCAAAATACAAGGATGGATGGGTCTGTGACTGGTTGCCTGTTAAAGAATTAATAAGGTACGACAGGTTAGTTATGACGCACAAGATCCTTCATGGAAACTGTCCGGACAATTTGCAAAATAAATTTATGCGGAGGTCCCAAATTTCAAGCTATTCAACAAGGAATAGCCAAAATCTCCATTTGCCTAAACCTCGATTGGAATTTACCAAAAAGAGTTTCCAATTTACCGGAGCCTCGATATGGAACGAGATCCCGCAACAGTACAGAGACTTACCCGCTCTAAATTGCTTCAAAAAGGAAGTTAAACAACTCCTAAGGAGCTAAGGTGGGTGAGTGCGTCCGGGTCCCTGGGGCCTCGTGATGCTTTGGGGGGTGGTGCCCGGTTGGTCCTGATTTGGTCTATTCTAGGCCGGGTTGGGGCCTGTGGGGTGCCGTCCCTCTGGGTGTTGCGGGGCCGTGGGGATCTGGATGCATTCATCTACCTTGGCGGCAATTAAAGCACGACCCCTAGGAAGAGCAGCCTTTTAGGGTTTTTAAATTTCTATCATTAATTTTTTTATTATACTTTGTAGTAGCTGATAGGGCATCGTGCCTAAACATTTATGATATGATATATGATATGATATAGCCATATCTATTCCCTTTGAGCAGGGAGTCGTCGGAAAAAGAACTGACTCCTTTTTTGTGGGCATGTTCACCTGATTTGTGATAACTTGATTTCCCAAAATACGTATACAAATAAACAGATTTTTTTGTAGAAATACGAAAATTGCTGTTACCACTTTCACAAATTACTCTCGGGTGCCTAATACAAGGGGGGTCTTAATAAACGGGGGGGGGTGGGAAACCCTCAAAGAAACTAATAAACGGGGGGGTCTTAATAAATGGGGGGGGGTCAGAAATTCGCAAAAAACGGGCTTTTAGGTTATCTACTGGAGACAAGTGCATTTTATATGCTCAGAACTGTATATGCTTTATATGCTTTTGTTGGGTTTTTACGTTATCTACAGGAGACAAGTGCATTTCATATGCTTAGAACTGTATATGCTTTATATGCTTTATCTTTCGAACAAAATTTTGTATAAAAATCATATTGAGCTTTGGACATTGTTTCACCAAAATTAATAAACGGGCCGGGGGGTGGATGAAATTTTTGAAAATTAATAAGCGTCCGGGAAGCGTCCCCCCCCCCTTGTATTAGGCACACGAGAGTACAGCTTTATTGATCTGTGCAGGACGCTTTGAGCAGCAGCAAAACCAATTTGTGATAAATAACAGCTGTTAAACTGAGATTTTAAAAGATTCTGGATCTCTTCCGATGCACCCTTCTCCATAAATCATTAAAGAGCCATCGTCACCCAAGGTCCTATGCAGTCACGCTACAACAGCTTAACTCTGCTTGGTCCAAATTAGATTTTCAGACTGCCTAAAATTTCAGCCTGCCTGAAAAAGACCCTAACTGACAATGGCTCTTAATACTGTATCACTGATCGAAGGGGGCCAGCTGGAATGGACAAAATTCGTACTTTATTTCTCAAAAGTGCCCAGACTCATAATTTCCTCATTTTCGTTCGTTGAATAAAGGCCAATAAAAGTTCTGCCTTTAAGAAACCCGTTTGACCTCTGCCTATTGTTCTCCCTTAAAAAGTCCATTGATGTCCTATTGTTCTTGCAATTGCAAATGAAGAAGTTTCTTACAAGTGGGACCCCCTCCCCCTGGGGGGGGCACTTGACTTTCCATTGTACGGGCGTGTGCACTCCAAAAAACAATTTTTTATCCGGCTTTAGAATTTTCCCTCCAAATGACAGCCTGCTTTAGACAAAATCAGCAAAAAGTAGCTATACTCCAAAACGCAAACATTTCACAAAGAAGCAATGAAATAACAATTTTAACAATCAGCTTTACAACAAATGTCTTCTTTTGATACCCAGCGTTAGAAAAAGGGGTGAAAACGATACCCTGGAAGGAGTGCATATCCCGTCGGCAAAATAGGGAGTTTACGAAACCACTATGGCAACGGCACCTGCAACGCAATGTTGCTTTTGTTTCAGAACTGTATTCCTTGCATTCTGTTCAAATTTGCTTCCCTTGAGAGCCTCTGAAGTTGTCCTTTTCAATTTCACAACTTGGAAACCCTTTTTCTGGCGTTCTGTACTGCAGATCTAGGCCTCCGAAGTAAAACTCAATCTGTTTGAATCGAGGTATGACATGTTTGTCTTCAAGAAAAATATGGTTTTCAGGAATCTCTGAGTTGTAGGAGGCCTCATTTTAGCCTTTTGGATGATATATTAATGGTAGCGTACGGAAACAATACTCCCTTTGCAGAATATCAGATGACGTTCTGGCTGGCGTTGCCGTCCTGGTTTAGTAAACTCTCTGGTACCCCATCCGGGGTTGGGACTTTACTGTATCAGATTAGAAAACAAGAATGGCAACAAAAAGAAACACGTTGTAACATTAAGACTTCCAATCACTTTATCTAACACCTCTGAACAACTACAAACAGAAATAGGAATTTTCTTTCAGAACAGATCGACAGTTACAAACAATACAAAAACGAAATAGAATATCGAAATATTTTGGATCTTGTGGAATCAAACTAAACTGGATTCAAAAATACAACTATCCTTGAATAAAGTCAAGTGAGAAAATACAGTGTACGAAAACATGGAACGATGCATGTAACAACTGTAAAAAGAAGTTCAGGCTTTTCCTGTTTTTTTTTCAGTTTCAAAAGGACATGTTTGAAAGACAAGACAACTCGAATAAGCACGATCTAATAATATCAAAACGCTTACACAGACTATAAAACTGATTTATGTATCTTTCTTTTCTGTCTCCAAAATCTTCATACTAAGGGTTTTTTTGATTGGTATCAATTCTGAAAACGGTAGACTTGGAAGACTCGGAATTTGTGTTTGATTGACTCCCCAATTCCGAAATCGGCAGGTTTGGCAGGTTTGGCAGGCCTGCGCTGAACCTTCTGCTCCAAAAGGCAGAAGGTTTGGCAGACTTCGGTGAGATTCTCGATTTCATTTGCAGAACTCTGAAAACGAGGCGACTTTGCTCTTGTTGCTACGGTAATCAATAACTTTACTCTTTGTTGTCAAGCACCAGACTCGTCGTCGAGTTTTTCAAGTGGAAACCTCATCTTCGCCAGGATAAATCTGAAACCTGCTGTTTTGAAGAATTTTGTGTTTGATTGGAAACTGTGTTTCCATCTCTGCAAAAGTCTACCGTTTTCAGAATTTGGTAGGTTTGGAATTACCAATCAAACACACCCTAAAAATTCCCTATTGCTAAACAATATTCATGGTTATCTTTTTAAATAATGGGTTCAAAAATAGACTATCCTGGAACCAAGAAGGCAAAATTCCAAAGTCCCCCACTAAATTTCTCACATTTATTGGAAACGCTTAAACTAAATGGTGCTAATTTCTTGCATTAGGCATTTCCTAGAACTTAGAAAGCTCCGCTAGAATTTTCATTCCAAATTGGTACTGCAACAAAGTAGACTAGAATCCATAGGCCAATTTTGAGTTCTTTCTGCAGATAGGTAAGGAGATAAAAACAGAACAATAATGCATTTATCTAAATTTTTGCCGGTCAAGAGATTTCATCTAGGAAGTTTCCTGAAACACCAAGAGTCGTCATTACAGACTCAAAATCCCCAGGGAATCGTCCTTTAACGTCAGCAAGCACTTGCTTTATTGATTGCTTTGTTTCTGAAAAATGAAAATAAAAACGTTATGTAATAATCTTCGATAAATTCAACAGTGGAACTCAATATTTTGAGCTAAATTCTTGGCAAGCTTTGTCTACTTTGACAAGCTTCCACTTCGGACACAAATCCCAACAAGTGTGCATAGTCAAAAGGGTTGTCCTGGGCATTTTGCAATAAAAGTTAAAGTACAGTTAGTTGGGGGGGGGGGGGGATTAATATAGGATTGCCAAGTTTCTTTTTTTCACTTTAGTGTTTATCACATTTTTATCTGGATTAGGCTAAACACGGTGATTTTGATGTAACCAGAAATTGTTTATTCCAAGGAGACTGGAATTGGTTATATCACAAACATCGTGGTTGGCCTAAACCTTTGCCAATAATGAATCACTTCAACCTTGTTCCGAGGGCCAGCGAAGCACTTATCAATTTCATACTAATTTGCCTGCATTAAAGCAAACCATACAAACAATAAAAACCATCAAAGCATACACATTTTCCTACATTAATTTGCCTACATTACCTGCGGTTATAGCCTCATAACAAAACATCTTCGAGAGAAACAAAAGAGAGAAGAAGGAAAAAGGAAAATGAGGCCCTTGTAGCATCCACAAAATGTCTCTTTCCGGATTCAAAAAAGAACCAATATCAAGATTCCAATGTCAAACAGCAGTTTTTTCTTCAAAGTCAAATTTCTATCAACCTCAACAAATAAATGATCATTTTCTTGAAGTAGTATTTGATTCATGATGTACATCAACATAGCATGAAACAAAGGAAAGCAAAGAGATGGGATCTTGAAAGATCAAACGAACTCAACCTCAAGAAAGAAGTGACCAAGTTGCACAGTTGGCAAAGATATGAAAGATCCGCCCTCTGCTGGAAGGAAAGGGGTGCTTGGCACGGATTCAAGTCCAGTCAGTCATCACCTACTGTATGGAAAAGTCACGTGGTAATTCCCACGAAATAACATCAATTGAAGTGTTTTGTATAAGAAATTTTGCGTCTTTTCTCAATTTGTTTTGAGTGGGCTTGTCAGGATTTCTAGCTACTGAAAGCTAATTTAGGCCCACTGTGCATGCCGCATCCAGGCATGGGACCCCTAGTTTAAAATCACTTCCGAAGGACGACGAGGTGAGTTGTGAGGTGAGGCCCCTGAGGTCAGCCATCCGAAGTTTGACCTCAATCGACCGAGCTTAACTGCAGTCACCTGACAAAGACTGTATAAGCCACTCGGCCACTCACCCTGCGCTACTGCAAATCTCATGTGACATCTAATTTGAGACAGAATTTTAATCAATTTAACCCTTTCACGCCTGGCTAAAATTAAGCTTAACAGGAAAACCTAATGTAGATCGTCGTTTTCCAGGGGGTATCATAATCAGTGATTCAATAAGCAATAGATAAATGCAATGTCAATACCGTTTTAAATCAATCCACACTCTAAAAGCTTTACCCCCTGAAAAATTCGCAGTTCTCAATGAATAATGTTGGGCTATATGGCCCTTCCGGGGGTGAAAGGGTTAAAGCTTCAGCAGAGCGTGCAATAAAAGCAGTATCAACTGAAATGCATTTAAAATTTTCAAGCATAGTTCTGTTTGGAAATGATTGCTGACTGGCTAAGTCTCCAGATTACTGAACTGCCTGTACCGTATTCAAAATGAGTAATTAAAACCAATCTAGATTAAGCCATGTTAGGAGGTTGTTTGAATTAAACAGGTTAAGGCCAGAATGTCAATAGAAAAAACTGGTTTAGAATCCGGTTCCAAATTTGTCTGGAGGTCGGTAAATGAGTACTCAAAGACAACTCTCAGGGCATAAAACGTAATGCCATTGGCCAACATCAGCTGTATAGCTGCCCATCTACCAAGTAATAAAATTTTGAAATTGACGTCCGGCAATAGTTTCAGTAAATGACTATAACTTTACGTATGAGTTGAACTAAAATGCCAGGATTTAAATGCACTAAACGTATCAGGCGTAACCCTTAATCAGTAGCCCATATACCAAGCCTGCATTAACAAATAAATTGCTTGCTTGCTTGCTTGCTTGCTTGCTTGCTTTGCTTGCTTGCTTGCTTGCTTGCTTTGCTTGCTTGCTTGCTTGCTTGCTTGCTTGCTTTGCTTGCTTGCTTGCTTTGCTTGCTTGCTTGCTTGCTTGGAAACAGACATATTAGATCGAGCAATATTATCTTACACTTTTATATGAAAAGTTCGCGTGAGTAATGTTAGAGCTCTACTGTTGTGCCAGATTTGTTGTGCCAGATTTCTTCACAAGCTATATAAACATGGCTCAGTCCAGATTTTGCAGGAAAGCTATAGTGTCTATTAGCATCATACATACCAGCAGTGAGTCCGGAATCTGGTGTTATCAAGGCTTGTAGCATGTGACCTGTCAGCTGTCCAACACACGGTTCAAGCTAAATGAATATCAAGACGTATATGGATCATAAGAAACAACGAAAGATTTGCAGTCGAAACTTTTTCAAGAAGGAGCTGGGCAGTACATGAGCAAGATAATCGGAACGTGCGACCAATTATCTAATGCTTGAAAAGAAATGATCAATTTCGATTGCAAAACTGTTAATAAAATACTTTAAACAATTACTGATTATAAGTCTTCTGTCCAAGAAAATTAACAACAACGCTTTGGTTCTTTGGGGAACATGGATACGAGGAACGTTGCTTTGGGTCGCGGGGAGCAAAGAATCCAAAAATCGACAATTCGAACAAGGGCAGATTTCACTTTCTTCTATTCTTCTCAAATTTTCTATGTGCATTTGCGAGGCACTTTCCGTTCTTCATATTGTAGTGCTGTTTTATCGTAACGTTTTGTTGATAAACTATTCTAGTTATTGTGTATTTATTTTAAGTGCTATTCACAGTGGGAGCTCGATGACCATGTGTCCATTTGCGCTGTGAATAGCACAATGTAACTCAAGTTTAGTTTATCTGTATATTCTAATTTTATTGATTATATAAAAAGGCACTTTGACACTTATCATAGATGATCTGATAAGCAAAAATATTTTAAAGGGTCTGGCTCAACAATGATGCGTTGCGTGTGCCATCTTGGTAGGCCCGTCTTGTCGCTATTTATATGGCCTATGAAAATGGCGACAAGAAAGGCCAACCAAGAGATCATACGTACAAGGTGTGCTGGTTGAAACATACCCTTTGATGACGGAAAAGAAACATGTACTTACTATCTGACTGGCACTTCCATAAACCATGCATAAACATTTCATGACTGTTTCATTTTCACTTTTATCTTCCTTGATAGGCAATTGTTGAATAAGTACAGGTAATACCTAAACAAAATAATGGTAGAATAAATTCAAATCAACCTACTAAAAATATTTGTAAACTAAAAGGCAGATAGGAAACACAAAAATATCCAACAAACAAATAACATTTCATCAAGCTGTTGAAAAATTAGTTAGGTTAGTGCCTGAACTAATAATCCATTAAACAAATTCATGAAACTCTTGTCACAAGGAAGTCGGCTGATAATATTTGAAAGAGAAGTAGGAAGTATAAACTTTAATGTATTATTGTTATGCTTTTAGCTGTATTCGGTTTTCTCTAGATGACATATGCATTGTCCGAGGAAACTTATGTGCCCCCCCCCCCCGTGCAGTGGGTTAAAGCTCACGCGCATTAGCACTTTAGGATTTAAACTTTGACGGGCACATGAGCTTTAACCCACTGCACGGGAGCACATATTAGTTTCGTTGGACAAAGCGTATGTCGTCTCCCCAACAAGTCGACAGATTGATGACAAGATACAAGATAATTTTTTTTCATCATAAAAGCAACTACAAAAACAAAATTATTTACATTACTATGTACCATTCGCAACGGGAGAGATTTCAGGGTTATCGTGCCCCCATTGTGAATGGTACTTACAATTCAACAATGATATCTAAAAAACAACAAAAACACTAACAATGAAATACAACATCTAAGGCCTAATATGAACTGTCTATACCCTGCACACATCTGCAAGTCAAACCAGCCCCATCTAAAACCAATTATATGAGTGCAGAATTTAAATCGCTGTCTATCCAAGCGACTAACGCTAAATATAATTTGGAGAACTTAACTTGGATGAGAAAGGGCTGGTTTAACTGTGCACTGCGAAACAGGGTATATTGATTAAACACAAAGCAGATTTTTAAGGCAAACTTAAAGGCAAATCACGGAGATATAAGGCAACCCACATCAGGGGCCCGGGCAATCCAAATATAGTCCATAGAAGATAATACTGTTACGTATAGTGTATCGTGCCTTTTCCGACCATTTTACGTCATTTCTCAGCGAAATCGCGTGTTCAAATAAACGACCAGATTACTTGTCATAGAAGCAAAGTATGAAGCAAAATATGAAGCAAAGTATGAAACGACCTATGTCATAGAAGCAAAGTATCTGTTGTGCTTCTCTGACGTCACGCTCAAAGAAAACGAGGTTGCCCTATTGTTTCCTTGCCTATTAATCGCTGCTAGCCTCTTTATCATATTTTGATGAAAAATGGCGACGAAATTGCAACAGTGATCAAAATCTTTATCAATGTGCTAAAAAATTGGCTTACAAGCTAACCGAGGACACACACCGATACTCACCTGAAATTCCAAGCAGACAGCATATACCATTTCATAATGAAACCGTCTGCAACAATGTCTTATACAAATTAGTTAGGTCGATTTGAATAAACTTTCGATCAACTAAGTTTGCCTTGGACGTCGCTAAAATTGTTTTCATACCTGCTGGACGGGTACAGCATTTGAATTGGTCATAATTAATCTTGAAATGGCACCGCAAATATTATCCATTACAAGAGGTGCTTGCGTCATCTTCGCTACAGATGACAGGGCTTCGAGTATACTATTGTAGTATCTGGCGACAGTTAAGTGCTGGTATAAGGGTAGGCTTTGTAAAGAAACTCTCCAAAACAGTGTGTAGATTGCTAAAAAAAAGTCCCTTGAAATAGCTCAAGACTCAAAAATCATTGAACTTATAATGTTTAATAAAGTATGGCTGTTCTGGAGCAAAACTGCTAACAAAGATATAAATAAAACAAATATACGTGCCTTGAGGATTTGGTACGGAGATTCAGCTTTTAGCCAGGGCTGGAAGCACTGGGGTGAGAGGCAAAAAGCTAAGGTGACTGAATTGCCTCTCACACCACACCACAGCACTAACTTACGTGCAAATCTTTACGCAAAAAATAAACAATACTAAAAAATGAAGAAAATGTATTGAAGTCAAATAGGCGCATTGCGTTTTCTTAAAAGTAGGTTGGTTATCAACACTTCAGAAGCACACCCTTGAACAAACTTTGGTCAGGCTACGCCTGTCCAGCTCATTCTCCGTCGCAGTCAGTTCGCTATAGCAAACAGCCTCTTTGGCGAAGAGAGCGTGTCCAGCTTCAAAAACAGGATAATTATGAATAAGACATGGAAAAAGATACGGCACAGCTGCCTCTGCAGCGCTTTCAGCAAGCACACCCAATGCAAAAATTGAATTACTAACAACTTCGTCATCATCGTCTTTCATTGTTGCGAGAAATAGCTGAGACAACTGTTCAGTGAATGGTGATATATATTGCTCCATCGCTTGAATAACCTGCAAAGAAAATAAATAGATGGATTGACATAAAAATGAATAAAAAACAAAATAAAAGAGAGAATGCATATGCAAGGAAGCTTGAAAACACATGAAAAATTGGCTTCATGAAATCGCAAGAATAACAATTAAAAGATAAAGCATCCAAAATTTTGTTCTTCTTAGTTTCCAATGAAATCGAAAGATTATAAAAAAATTCAGTGAGCAGAAGTAATTAGCAGCAAATGTCACAACATTTTCAAGAGATCGTAAAATTGTCTAGAATTTGTCAAAAACCGTCCAAAAATTGTCAAAATTTTTTTCAAAAAAATTATCTAAACCTTTCATATGGCATTTCAAGAAGTCTTATCTCACAGAACAATGCAAGTGTAACATAGTAATTTCCTTTAATAACAATTTCAAGAACTCACGAAAATATCTTATCTGTAAGAGGCAACAAAGATCTGCACTAACCTCAGCTAACGTACCAACTGAAAACGATCTTTCTGAAACTGCACAAGTTTTCCTCTAGAAAGCAATGTTCAAAACATAAGAGCATTTCTATGTTTAAGATTGATCTTCAATTCCTTTCTGTTGTATTACTGCAGCACCACAGTATCAGGAAGGTGAATAAAATCTCTACAACCATAGCACAAATTCTACTTTCATTTATCTAGCGAGGTATGATACTTTGATCTGACAACTTAGAAAGGAGAATAGGAAGGTGAAGACATTTGGTAAGAAATTCTGCCCCTAATAATTACCGTTCTTTTAACAAGCAATGGTAAAAATCCTTGGAAATAATCCTTGAAAACAGCACCCCCGACAGCTTGAGCTAAAGAAGGAAGGATATCACCAGTCTTTTCAATCAACATTGCATCCATTTCAGCTTGAGATCCTTCATCTTCTTCTGCATATGAATCATCACCATCTTGTTGACATGGTGTCTATTAAAGGACAAAAAAGTAGCAAAGCCATTACAGGGTCTTTTTCATCCAGAATTCCTTTGCACGTGTCGTCTGCTGGTTTCCCTTTGCTTTTCGCCATTTTCATGGGCCATAAAAATAGCGACAACAAAGGCAAACCAAGAGACGACAAGTGCAAGGCATGCTGGATGAAATAGACCCTTTAAATCTTTAAAGACGCTGATGTCAGTTGACGTCAAATTTTCCTTTGGATTGAATGGCTTGAAATGAACATTGGCTACTGAATGTACAAGATAAAAGTATACAGCTTGGTTGGGTCGGTCCTAGACTTATGCTTTTTCGTCCCTTGTTTCCCTATCATTTTCGATTCGATCAAAGAACTGATAACATTCCCACGGGATTCGAGATTCGAAGAAGTGATTCCATCATAATTTCATTGATGATTGCAGAAAATAGGATCAGTTTGTTCACTGTTTTATTACAAGTCCCAGTTGAGCAAGGTTTACCGCAGGGATACAAGAAAATCATCGTCATAAGTCTAGCAATCATCTACAAAATTCCCTGAGGAATCGAAGCATCAAAAAAATATTAAATCTATTAACACGAAAGGTTTTGCAGCACCTTGTATATTAAAGGTAAGTAGATTGCACAGTGTTACCTTTTCTAGGAATAAATCATGAGCAACATTAGCAATCAAGTCAGTGAATTCTTTATTCTGTAGTCCGATACCACGAAATGATTTCAAAATATCGTTCAATGCATCAATAGCAGCCATCACGCATGACTGATCACGATCTTTGTTTATCATTCCCAAAGCAGCAGCCAGAGTTTTGCTTGTCAATCCCATTGCTAAAAAGAGATTTTACAAAGTACAGAAGTTTCCTTTAGTTCAATTCAGTTTAGCTTATACCCCATTCACACAGCAAGTTAAGATAGCTTAAACTAAACCAGGCTATCAAATGACGCTTCTAATTGGGCAATTCAACAAATCGAATGCAGTTGATTAGCATAGGTTCCAAATCTTTAAATCGGTGTAAAAAGGCGGGTGTAAAATTCTATGACCTATTTCTTTAAAGTGAATGACTTGAAAGAACTTTAGCCACTTTTTTACGCTTCTACCGTTGAACATTTCAGAAATCTTGAATATTTGTCGAAATTACAGCCTATTTTATTTTCAGCTCATTTCATGATGTGACGTCATCAATTTTCTAAATCACAAACCAGAAGAGTGAAAGAGTTTTGCTTGATACGATATTGTAGGAATCCATAAATTATGGCTTTCTTGAAAATTATTTGACCTTTCATCAACAGGTTTAGAAATTACGGCAGCTTTAAGTTTTTTTAGAAAATTTTCTTGAATTCTTAAAAAAGAAGAAAACACTGTAATTCTCAAAATATTGAAGATTTCAGAAAAGTCCAACGGCAGATTTACTGTAAAAAAGTTCAAGTTTCTTTGAAGCCGTTCAGCTCAAAGAAATAGGTCATAGAATTTTACACCCAGCAACATATGCTCAGTTGATTGGTTGAAATATAACTTGGTGTAGAAAAAGCTGGTTTAACCGTGTCAGTGTTAATGTAGTATTAGTTTAGTTTGATTTGGTTAGGAGCTTTCTGTGAAATTTAAAGTCAGCGAGAGCGCACGGGAGGGCATATTCATCCCGCAGGAAATAGCATGCAAGATATTTCCCAGGTCGTTCAGCGAGCGAAGCGAGTAAAGATTAGGTTTTATTTTGAATATTGAAAACATAGTTGTTACGCTTCTTCTGCTCTGACTGTAATAGTCCGCAAACCGCGGGAGATAACAGGATATTTCCCGGGGAACAGCGGGTGATAACATGATATTTCCCGGAAGATTGGAAAATATGGGCGAATATTTCTTACTGAAAATGTAGAATTTCCTTCTTTGATACGGATAACATCTAAAATTATGCATACCAGGGGTAAAATCTATTGCACCATTTTCTTTCATAACATTTTGAAGCACACTGCATAATGTGGCACAGCACATTATAGAAGCTTTCTTTAAGCTGACACTTGCATCCTAATTAAAGAAGGAAAAATGAATAAGACAAAAATGTATTCATTTTTCCTCGAGAAAATGGTCACAAACAAAGCAAATAAAAAAGATTGTACAAACAAGCTTTTAGCATAGTTTAAAGATACAGCCGGATTGTCTATAATAAAATTATAATAATCATCATTTTATTTTAAGTTGGTTACAATTCTAGTTCTACGTTAATCTAATTAGAACTAATCAAAACCAACTATTTACAATTTTACTGAAAAAGAAACCTATGGTGCAACATAATACGATGTCTGTAATCATTATCTACAGATTTTGGCATTTGTCTCGTCTCCAATTTTTGATATTTTTTTAATATAGCAGCTGATGAAGCGCTCTTTATTAAATCAAGCATGCTGTTCCTAGCCTGCGTGCAGACTCTACTGATCCCTTTTCAGACAGGTTCTCCTCCTGTAGAGTCTGCGCATCAGCGACCAAATCCTTGTTCTCAGTTCATGAGAAACGTGGAACCTTTCCTGATTGGCTGACGCATATCCCCTTTCTTTCATGAGCGTTTCTGTCTTTGTTCGAGTCTGCAGGTATTTAATTAGCGCTTCCATGGAAAAAGTTGGCCAAAGAAATCTTATTGTGTGTGGGTGTTACGCCTTCCCTCTCTATAGGTTGCTCTATTGAATCCAATTCAGTGACTTGGTTCCTCAAGAGAGGGAACCGCGCGTGGCACAGAACAAGGATTTGGTCGCCGATGCGCAGACTCTACTGGAGGAGAACCTCTCTGAAAAGAAATCAGTAGAGTCTGCACGCAGCCTATGCTGTTCCACAAAAGGCTGCCTCGAAACTTTATAGAATCAGTGCTAAACATAATCCTTTTTCGCTGAATCTTTCGTCCTGAGGTCATATTTGGTGTCCTTTCTGACAAAACAGTCCTGCAAATAGAAGTCTAAGAAAATAGATATTTACGAATTAAAAGAATAACTGGGAAGTATGTAGTGGTTACCAGAATATGGTTATAAGGTTCAAATAATTTTACTTACGTCGATGAACAGGTACACCTCTTTGAAGCATTCTTCAAGGTACGGTAAGAAACTGTTCCTGAAAACAACACAACGAGTTTTAAAAAAACAATGGCATGATGCAATTTTTGATCCAATGTTAGGTCAATTCCGTGCCAATAAGCTGCAATGAAAAGTTGTCACAAAAGCCAGCAAAAGAAGCGAATTGACGGGAAATTTGGCTTACCGTCTGCCAGTTCTTTTGTTTACATGCTTTACTATATAGAGGTTCGTACAGCAGAACGATTCGTAGACACTGGGCCTTCAATGTGTAGGAGGTTTATGGAACTAACACTTTTCTCCATGAAATCTAAACAATGGTTCATCCCGAACACTAAAGTCTGCCTCAAATTAGATTCCATGTGATATACAAACAATAACGCCAACTTACACATACAAAAAATTTTAATTGTTGCTATTGGCGAACATTTTCATATGACACCCAATTTGAGAGAGACTGCAAGTGGATATTCGGAAATGGGAATCGGACAACGACGGGAAACAAACAAACAACTTCCAGAAAACGAGCAACAAACTTCCACGCCTTCGAAGGAGCAAATCAAGGGCGTATTTGATGTCATATCATAAAACTACACAATTAGACTTACTACATCGTTGTAGTCTCGCTCCTTGCACAATAGCAGCAACAAATAATAATACGTCAGATCAAAGACACATTATGTTACAATGGAGACACTAAATAATCCCCATATTCGAGCAAAGATCACTGGTTCAAGGGACCAGTTACCGAAAACATGAAGGACGATCCTTGAATTTTAACAATGGCGCAGGTCGGCATTCCATGCTACCGATGCAACAAAAGCGTATATTTTCAGACAAGTGCTGAGCTCAGACATCATTTGAAGAGTGAACATGCTGAAATGTTTTCTCCACGAGGTGAGTACATTTTCAATTTCTTGAAACTGTGTATTGTTCATTCAAATACCGTAAAACCTCTATTAGGCCCCCAGGGGGGGCTTATTTAGTTTTGGGCACTCCGAGGGGGGCTTAAAAGAGAGGGAGCTTATTCCGAAGGGGGCTTATTCACAAAATCGAATGATAAGGATATAGCTTTTCAGTTCTTTTACCCCATATTCTGCGCATTCAACATACAATTCTACTACGTAATTGGTCTACGTCACGGAGTAGTCACGTGAGAACGCATGCGCAAGTTCCCAAGCATCAGTAGCGTGCTGAGAACCCAAGCGTTCGGACGTCAAAAATGGAAGCTAACCTTGATATTGATGAAGATATCCTTCGAGAAGACTATCAGACCGAAGAACAGGCAAGACAAGGCAAAGAAGACTTGGCAGCGATATTAAGATCGATGAACGACAACATGAAGATGCTCGGTGAATCAATGAAACGTCTGCATGAACCTGAACCAGGCATGTCAGGCCAAGGGTCAACGAAAGGAGGCGTGGCAGAATCTGCCCCTGAAAAACGACAGAAACTGTCGAAGGAAGGTACCCCAGATCCTGAATCAGGACATTGCTCCGATAGTGAAGCACTGCTAGGAGCGGGGAAAAGTGCAGATTCAAAGGACAAATCTGCAAAGGATGAATTTTTGGAAAATTTGTCAAAGTCTTTCGAGGACAAGGAAGAAACCTCAGAACCTGTTGAAGACAAACTCGAGTCGATCATCACGAAACGCTGGCATCAAAAGCTAACTGAGAAACAGCTGAAGGAAAAAGCAGACAAATACACGAGGCCTGAAAATTGCAAAACCCTGGTAGCTCCTCGTGTTAACAAAGAGATTTGGGCAAAGTTAGAGCGAAAGGTTCGAGGGGAGGATTTGAAAATCTCGCAGCCTCAGAAAGTTTTGGCAAGTGCAGGGAGTGCCATTGCTCAATCCACACAGTTGCTGCTCAAGGCTCGTATTGAGAACAAAGCGGTAGATGTGGAGGAGCTTATTCGAATGAATGCAGACAGCCTTGCACTGCTAGGCCATGTGAGTGGGGATCTTGCCCAGCTAAGACGGGACAACATCCGCCCTCATTTGAGTGAAGATTTTTACTCACTATGTTCCACTCAGGTTCCTGTAACGGATTACCTGTTTGGAAATGAGGATGACCTGCAAACCAGGATAACCAACATCACTGCATCAAACAAAATCAGTCGTGCAACCAGCAACAAGAGGAACAAATATCAAAACCAGCCTGGGAACAAGAAACCTTTCAATAGAGATGGAAACCAGTCTGGAAAATCTTTTGCCTCTCAGAATTTTTTGGGACGAGGCCGCCAGCCCCCACACAGACAGAAACAATGGCAAGAATTATCACTACAAACACAGACCAAGCCAAAGGGAAGTGCAAACCAACAGAACCAACAATGGAAGACAGCTCCCAAATATTAGAATGTTTGACAGTAAGCAATTACAATACTTATCTTCCTCATTTAGTGAAATATTTAAATGAAAGGAAGGAAAGTTTCCAGGCAGGTTGCATCTCAGATGCCTCTCTGTTGTGGAGAAAATTAACTTCAGATCAAGAAATTCTTGATATTGTTCATGGTATGCATATTGAATTTAATCAGTTGCCAGTTCAGTTAGTACCATGTTTGAACACACATATTGCTGATGAAAATCAGATACATGTGGATGAAGAAATATCTTCATTACTTGACAAAAAGGTTATTGTGCCATCTCCACGAGTACATGGCGAGTTTATCTCACCCATATTTTTGAGAGGTAAAAAGGATGGATCTTTCCGCATGGTTTTAAATCTCAAAAAGCTGAACAGATTTGTTGTGTATCACCATTTTAAAATGGATACTATTTGGTCAGCTGTAAACATGATGAAACCTAACTGTTACATGGCATCCATTGATCTTAAAGATGCATATTATTCAGTTCCTATTTGCCAGGAACAGCAAAAATTTCTAAAATTTATTTGGAAAGGAAAAGTCTATAACTTCACCTGTTTCCCAAATGGTCTCGCACTTTGCCCTAGAAAGTTTACTAAGCTTATGAAGCCTGCATATTGTTATTTGAGGCAACAGGGACACTTGTCTGTGTCATACATCGATGATTCATACCTTCAAGGTGATGACTATGATGACTGCTTATCAAATATTATTGATACTATAAAATTGCTTGATAAGCTTGGGTTTGTTATTCACCCATCTAAATCTGTTTTTGAGCCCAAGCAGAAAATCACGTTTCTTGGGTTCATTTTAGACTCTGTAAGTATGAGAATAACTCTTACTGCAGAAAGAAATGATGCCATTAAGCAGGCATCTTGTGAACTATTAGCAAAACAAAATCCAGTCATTCGGGATGTTGCTAAAGTGATAGGTTTAATGGTCTCTAGTTTCCCAGGGGTTATGTATGGTCCTCTGCATTATAATTCATTAGAGATGGATAAGACAGAAGCTCTAAGGAAAAGGAAAGGTAATTTTGATAAGAAAATGTCCCTCTCAATAGAGGCTACCGTTGAGCTACAATGGTGGATTGATACATTACCATACAGTTACAATGAAATTAGCCATGGAAACCCGAATATTACCATAAGCAGTGATGCATCACTTATAGGTTGGGGAAGCACATGCATGGGACTAAGAACGGGAGGAAACTGGACTCCTGAAGAAGCTGCACATCATATTAATTATTTAGAAATGCTTGCAGCATACTTTGCATTGAAAACCTTTATCACTTCTCTTGCAAATAAACATGTTAAACTCATGGTAGATAATACCACTGTTGTGGCATGCATTAATAAAATGGGCACTTGCCATTCTAAGCTTCTTAATAACCTCACAAAAGCTATTTGGAACTTGTGCCTTGAGCACAATATTTGGGTAACTACTGTTCATATTCCAGGGAAACATAATGTCATAGCTGACTTACAATCAAGGATTAAACCCAGAGAAACCGAATGGTCTCTAAATACCCAGATGTATTGTCAGGCTGTTGCTATACTTGGATTATCACCATCTATAGATTTGTTTGCATCAAGGCTAAATCATAAGAATGAAACATATGTTTAATTTAAGCCTGATCCTGGATCAATAGCAGTTAATGCATTTCATATGGCCTGGACTTCCTATTTATTTTATGCATTTCCTCCCTTTTGCATAATTCAAAAAACATTGACAAAAATACAACAAGACAAGGCTACAGGCTTGTTAGTAGTGCCGTTTTGGCCAATGCAAACGTGGTGTCCTTACTTTACAACCATGTTAATCGCTTCACCAATTTTGTTACCCAGGAGCAAAGAGACACTGTATCTGCCAGCAGACCCAACAGCAGTCCATCCACTTCACAAGCAGTTGCAGCTCCTGTTATGCCATATATCAGGGGATTATTGGAAACAAAAGGAATTTCAAAGACTGCTGCCCACATTGTCGAACAGTCATGGCGATGTGGCACTCAAAAACAGTACAGAGTGTACCTCAAAAAATGGGAAAGGTATTGCTGTAAAAGGAAAATGGATCCCATTTCAAGTAATGTGACTGAAGGTATAAATTTTTTAGCAGAATTATATGATGATGGCCTGTCATACAGTTCCATTAGTACTGCAAGGTCTGCACTGTCAACTCTTATGCAACTTCAAGATGGAGAAAATTTTGGAAGTAATACATTAGCATCAAGGTTCATGAAAGGAGTATTTATACAAAGACCTGCCCTTCCAAGGTACAAAGAAATCTGGGATGTCTCTGTCGTTCTTAGATACTTACAGAAGTGGCATCCATTGAAAGAGCTGGACTTAAAATGTCTTACATTGAAAACTGTTATGCTTATGACACTTGTGTCAAGTCAAAGATGTCAGACAATTAATGCATTGAATATCAGTAACATGCATTTGACAGAAAGCAGGTGCACATTTGAAATTAAAGAACTTCTGAAAACTACTCGACCTAACAGCCATTTTGGAGTGGTAGAATTTGTTGCATATCCAGAAGAACCCTTATGCGTTATTGCTTGTTTGAGAGAATATATTGCTAGAACAAAAACATTGCGTGGTAGTAATACCAAACTGTTCATCAGTTTCTGTAAGCCACACAATGCAATAACAACCTCAACTATCGGCAGATGGTTAAAAGAAACTCTGAGACTGTCCGGCATTGACATTACAGTATATAAATCTCACAGTGTTCGAGCTGCAGCTACTTCAGCTGCAAAGTCATTGAATGTGCCTATTGAAGACATTTTGTCTGCTGCAGGTTGGTCTGGAGCTGAGACTTTCAGAAAATTTTACAATAAACCCTTGGTTAAATCAGAAAGTTTTGCAAATAGATTGCTTGCTAAACATTGAGTATGCTGTGTTATGGTTGTGTTAGTGATGATCAAATCTCTAACGATGCATGATATTCTGTATTGTTTGCTCACCACCAAAATCTTTGAAATCTCACGTGACTACTCCGTGACGTAGACCAATTACGTAGTAGAATGAAAAAATTGAACGAGACTTACCTGAAAGGGAAGTTGAAGTTCGATTGTGATTCTACCAGTAATTGGTCAGGAACGGAGAAGTCACCCACCCACTAACTATTCACAATTGATAGTAAAGGTAGCTTTTACTCTCCCATCCCATTGGGGTTTTTCTTTTTTGGTGCTTCGCAAAATTTAAAGACTGATGCTTGGGAACTTGCGCATGCGTTCTCACGTGACTTCTCCGTTCCTGACCAATTACTGGTAGAATCACAATCGAACTTCAACTTCCCTTTCAGGTAAGTCTCGTTCAATTTTTTCATTTTACGGCTCAGATACATAAATTCGACATAGTTCTTATCCCAAATCATCGACATGCAAACTTGTTTTACAAAATAAATGGAACATCTCTGGCAATTTCTGGAATTTGATATACGTGGGGGTGGGGGGTTAATAGAGAGGGACGCTTATTCAAAATTTTGGCTCGAAGGGGAGGAGCTTATTAGAGAGGGGGTTAATAGAGAGGGGGTTAAAACAAGCTTTTGCGGTTTATTAACCGGAATATTAGGTAACGCTAACACCTGCAGTGAGATTTCACCACGGCTAAATCTCACTACGGGCTTCATCGTAATAAAAATAACAAAGCTATGTATAGTAAAAGGATGAAAACACTAGCTAATCCAAGCCAACTGCTAAAATCCTAAAACTAATACAATCTAATATAAACAAAATATAGAAAACAAAACATAATAAAATTCAAAACATTTGTTAACAGCATTGTATATTCTGCAATCAGATTCATGCCCTCCAGGAATCAATCAATTCTCAGAAATTACACTGCTATCGCAACAAATAGATATAAAACCTCGACATTGTATTTTATGATTTTAACTTCAGGTAGCGCTGATGGAAGATACGGAGAAGACGATTCTTCAACAGAAAGCATGACACTACAAATACAACTTAATGCAAGCGAAAAACTTAACGAGAAATGGCAAGAAAACCTTGAGAAAAAAGAACACACAATTAGCAAATTGCAAGATGAGCTGTCGTTTGCAAGATCAGAGAAAGAGATTCTTGAACGAAAATATGCAAGTGCTTCTGCAAAACTGGACGAAATTAGCCGAAACCAACATATCATGGCAGAAACATCGCATAGAAGCATGGAAAAGCAGGTTCGTCAATTAGAAATTAAATTTGAGGGACTTAGCAGGAAGAATAACATGCTCTGGAGAGAAAATGAAGCTTTGCGCAAGCAACAAGGATATGGAGAGGCAAAGCTTACAGAATTTGAACAATTAAAGGTTACTGAGAAACAACTTGCAGATTCACAAAATAAATCACGTGATATGACACAGTTATGTATTTCACAGAGGACGGAAATAGATGAATTGAATAAGGTTATTGATGAGTGCCAAAATATCATTGAGCGCCAGTCAGAGGAGAATGTAACTCTGAAGACAGGGATAGAAAGATGTGAGCGCGATACCAGACTGTTAATGGAATGTAAAAAGCAATATGAACAGGAAATTGACGAGCTAAAATCGCAAAACAAAACAGATAGAGAGTACGTTGCAAAATTACAGGATGAAAATCAAAAAAATTTGAAAATGTTGAATCGCACAAAAGCAGAGCTTGCTGAAAAAACTAAGCAGAACGGAAAATTGAAGGCTGAAATTCACTCGATGAAGAATTGTAAACAAGAGCTTGACAATGCAAACAGAAGGTTAGCAGAGATGACTAAAAAGGTCGAAAATGATGAGATAAGAATGCTGGAAAGTGAAAAGAGATACAAGTTAATGCATAAAGAATTGAACTTTATACAACAGGGTATAGCGAACAACTATAAGGGAAACACACTGGGAAATAAGGTGCGAGGAAATCGCATGCGAGAGACGAAGACTGCATGCCTGTCGTTTGATACGAACAAAGAAATAGCGGCAAAAGAGAATGAACAACTCAATAACACTCTGTCAGCAAAAGGTTATGGAGGACTGACAGAATATGGCTTTCTGCAAATAGACGAAAATGACGACTTCGAAGCATCGCTGGCTGCCTTGTTTGGATATGGAGAGCAAGAATCTGACAAGGCACAGAAACATGGTTGCGGACAGTCGAAAAACGTGTCACAAGGATGTCTAAAGTCATCAAAGTTTGGCAGTGAAGCAAGAGATGTTCTGAAGAACAACAAGAAGGCATTTGAAGAATCAATTCAAATGCAAACAAAGCAAGGAAATTCTAGTATCAACGAGGATATGATGGCTAAAGTTGAAGAGCTAGAACAACTTTGCGCTGAGTGTAAACATCAAAATGACAGCCTAAAGAAAAAACTTGCAACATTTGACGCACATTCAAGCTCACACAATGCAACATTCGACGCAAACCCAAGCTCACAGGAAGAAGGACGCTGTGCGGCACATGCTCCTACACAGTCGTGTAACAATTACTTCCAGGATCTACAATCCCACATTCTTGACTGGAATAAAAGGCAAGAAACGACATTTCAGTCTCTTCAAGAACAGCAAGAAAATCTGCATAAGTTATTCGTTGATTTAAAATCGTGGAGCGTTCGTGTTTTTGATGAAATGAAGTCATTGCGATGTGAGCTTGAAACGAAGAAGGTAAGACCTACCAACGACTGATAATATTCAGCAAATTATCATTTATCAGTATCAATGATGTCCACAAATATAATAAAAGATACTGTGAAGTGAAGGTGAAGTTGCCTTTTTCAGCGCCAGGCGCTGGAATCGCAGAATTAGAGCAGACCTAACTGAGTCTGCGATCTCTTGTCATGACGCTCAAGTGGTGGGATCCTACCGGGGAGTATCGAGCCCACTCCACCTGACTGTTCTGACCGCAAAGTCAGAGGATTAATCCACGGCGCCGCAACACGGTAAGAGCTCTGTTAAGTCCCTGATGGGCTCATTTAATTTGGGAAGCTCCAGGAGGGGGCATAAATGGGAGGAGGCATATGAGAGACCGTGGGGGGAGCTAAACCATACTTTATAAAGAGTTAGACCCAAAACTATTCAGTGTATTTAGAGTATATTTCTTTTCCAACAGGACTTTGAAAGAAGCTTGTGTGGGCAGAAAAGAAGCTTCATGTCACAGAAGAATCTCCAAAAGGTTGATTTTACGGAAGCAACAGAACGAGTTACTAGAAATATAGATTGTCGAAATAGTGAAAGTAATAGTAAACGTTTCGAAGGCAAAAATGAAATCGTTAACAGCGAAACAGAACTGTCAGCTATTCGAAGCATCTTGAAGGAAAATGATTCCTGGATGAAACAAGGAAGATCCTCAAATCATTCCTGTAAGAGAGAAGGGAGTTCATCCGCAGGCTCAAGACGTAGCAGCGAAACTTCGTTTGCTTTTAACACAAAACGAAGTTCAAGATTTGAAAATATTGAGATGGAACTCGAGGAAGAGATCAAAGAAGAATTGAACATGAAAATAAGTAAACGAGATTTGGAAGCGATCGAAGAAGATGCAGTGAAAGAGGTTGAGAATATTATTAACAGTATTGATGATGAACTTGAACAAGAGTCTACCAGGAGTTCAAGAGCGAACAGTATACAAGGTTCTGAAGGACGTTCGAGACAAAACAGTTTACAGAGCTCTGAAATGCGTTCAAGACAGAACAGTTTGCAGGGTTCCGAAGGAGAAAAGAATGATCCTAACAGAAACGTAAATGACGGTGAAGGTAAGTATGAAGCCTCTTTATGACATATTCATCGAGCCTCTCTATGACGATTTCAATTTTGCAACGACTTCAGCTAAAAAGTCTTTTCAAAGCAAAGAGCTCAACTCTTTGAAACTGTGGGTCTAAAATTCTATTGCAACTTTCTTTGAATTAAATAACTTGGAATGCATTTAAGGTACTTTGCTGTAAAAATCTGCCGTGGAAATTATTTGAGATCTTGATTAGTGTCAAAATGGCTGATTAGTTTATTAAACATCGTTACAGTACTGTAAATCGTTTGCCCATCATGGAGCTGAACTATGCTCTATTCTGCATCATTTTTTGAGCCTACATTTCTGATATATCTAACTGTTTTTCACCGTCTAGCCATCTGCAAACAGCAGGAGCAGCAACAGCAACAACAACAACGACGTGAATCTTACGCCAAAGATATTTCAGAAAATATAAGTTCAAAGACTTTCCAAACTCCAGACGTTAAAATTACGAAATCGCAGAGCCACCAAAGCGACGAGGGAAAAACACCATATGTTCAACATCGGAGTGGTTCAAATCATTCAGCTCCAAGTAATAGGAGGCTATCTCCAGAAATTGTCGCAATATTGTCTGTGCATGGAATAAGAGTCGAAGATATGGATTTTGGCGATTTTGGTGATGATGAGGAGAAATGCAAAGTGAATGCCTCCCAAAGCAGGACACAAAACATCGCAAATGAAAAAATATCAGAGGAGGAAAGCTGTACCGAGGAGCTGCAAACTACAAACGAAAACCTGGAAGAAAATGACGCATTTCAAGCCAACTCCTTGACACTAGGATACTTGTTTTCATTGCAAGGAAACACAGCCTACCATCCGAAGTATGGCACTAACAGACGGCGTTCTGAGATGCCAAATACAAAAGTAAACAAAGCAACAAGCCAAGAATATGATTTACGGAGATTTTCTCTCGAAAGTCGCCGCAAACCTGGTAGAAATTCAAGTAATTTAACGCCTTGCAACAGTTTTGATTCAGATTCTCCAGTGACGTTTGCCAATGTGAAAAGTTTTAAGAGAAGAAGTATCGGAGAAACCCAGTGGGGATATTTGAAATCGAAGAATGACACTGTAAATGTGGAAGAAATATCAGGTACTAAGGTTATGATGAATACTTGATAGCTGGGACTTGGGACCATGATGCAAAAGTCGTATAAACGAGCCTCCACAAGAACAGGCTCTTCGGTCATGAAAATCATAGTCAACTATATCATTTGAAGTAATTGCCTGTCTCGGTTGTCCCATTTTAACTCCTGTTTGATGAATTACTGTGACCTTGACAATATGAATTACCAACACCATCATCATCATCATCATCATTATCATCATCAACATCATTATCATCATTATGATCATGATCATGATCATGATCATCATGATCATTATGATCATTATGATCATCATGATCATCATGATCATCATGATCATCATCATCATCATCAACATCATTATCATCATAATTATCATGATCATCACTATCACCATCACCATCACCATCACCATCACCATCATCATCATCATCATCATCATCATCATCATCATCATCATCATCATCTTCATCATCAACCCAAACTCTGGCGACCACATGGGAATACAGATGCTTTCCTCACAATCCCACAATCAGCCTCCACTGTACTCTGTCTCTCGTTCAGGAAGGGGCCTCAATCATACGCTTGTATAAGTTCATTAAGATCAAGCATTGTCCACTCCTTGATGTTATCCATCCACTGTTCTGCTGCGCCCCCATCAGATATCGAGAGCAAGATGTTTCTACTTCGCAAGTCAATCTTACTTGACAACAAACGATTTTTCAGGTGTTTCTTTTGTTTCAGGTGATCCAGAGCAACATGTATTTCAAGCCACAGACGGACGAACGACATCAATTGAGAGACATGTTGAGGGTCAGGCCAAAGACGATAAAATCCAGATTAGAGACGATAAAAACCAGACCAGAGACGGCGATAAAAAGCAGACCAAAGGCAATCAAAATCAGATGAATAATAACAGAAGACGTCATTCTGAAAGTTTGTACGACGCCACCACAAGAATTAACTTTGAAAATAATGCAAGTCAGAAACAAAGCAATCTTGCAATGGAATTATTACGCAGAAAGCACCTTGAATTTGAAATTGAACAAGATCTGAAAGCGCAACAGTTTTCAGAAAAGGTAGCATCTCGAAATCGTAGAATGACCACCGGTGAATTGGAAATGATGAGAAAGAAAGGGATTGATGACAAGGCAACAAGAAGACAGACTTTCGCCGGTGAATCTGAGCAATTTGAAAGACCAAGGGCGATGTCAGAAGGAAAGGCTGTGAAGTCAACTACGAGTTTGCAGAAAGTGAAACTAGCCAAAATTGATGACGAGGATGAGACAGATAGTGATGAACAAAACATAACGTCCAATGAGAGCAGTGACCAGGTAAAAAATGAACATGAAGATCTTCAACGGGGACCAATCTCAACATTTTTATTGAAACGGTCTTTGTTTTCTTTTGTCTTCAATTTAATTTGAGTGGGCTTGTCAGGATTTCTAGCTACTGAAAGTTAATTTAAGCCCACTGTGCATGGCGCATCCAGGCATGGGACCTAGTTTAACGTCCCTTCCGAAGGACGACAAGGTGAGTTGTGAGGTCAGGCCTCCGAGGTCACCCATTCGCAGTTTGACCTCACTTGACCGAGCTTCGGTTACCTGACGACAACAGTTTAAGCCACTAAGCCACTCACCCCAAACTTTTAAAGCCACTCGGCGACTCACGGTGATTTGAAGTTCTTTGAAAGGCCGCATCACACAAATTTCTCATTCAAACTAAAAGCATTATGTTGAATCTTTTTACATCACTGAGGAACAAACCAAACATTCATATCCAGGGCCGTTGAGAGGCTTAGGAGGTCCAGGGGCAAGAATACGCAATAAGGCCCCTGCATGCGAAGCGGGTAGACAACAGGAGGATCCACGAGTACTCCCCTGGAAAATGTTTTCGATCACACCCTTTCGGTTAGCTTAACATGCATTTCATAAAAGCTTTTCACTTTACCTCACCTCTCAGCTCTATGACTAGCAGGCGAGGTGAAAATCCCAGAGAAATAGTTGCAAAAATTACCCTCGCCTCTCAGCCCCAAGTCTGCCAGGTGAGTTGTTTTGCCTCATATAAACAGATCCTAACAAAATGAATCATCAGTTATTTCAGAGTCAAGAAGATACACATGAAAAAGAAATTGAACATGCTATTGAAGCACAACAGTTTTCAGAAAATGTACCGGGTGAGCCAGAAAAAAGTTCCCACTTTTGAAAATTCATAACACCAAGGCTACTTCACAGATTTGAATCATTCAAATTCTGGTTAAAAGCCAAAAGATCAAAGTAATTTTGTCATTTTTCTCGCTGTTCTACCAGCACTACAAATATAAGTTAATTCAACTTTACAAAAATTTCATGGTTGATTGATTACTGAAAAATGGCCCAAGACATCGATCAATTCATAAATGACCTCTCGCACAGAATAATGAAGGAAATGCAACTTCTCATGGGTGAGAGATATCCCACAGGCATTAATTTCCTTGGCATTGAAAATCTTTCATATTTGTTTGAAAATCGATGTCTTATAACTCTTTAGGAAGGTGAAACGCACATGGCCTATTGTTCGATTTGAATAGAATCCTTACGATTTGATCAATGTTTTAGGCTCTTTTTCCGTGATTTTGCAACCATGATATTTCTATAAAGCTGAATTTGCCAATATTTCTAGTGCTGGTAGGACAGCGAGAAAAATCACAAAAATACTTTGATCTTTCGGCTTTTAAATAGAATTTGAATGATTCAAATCCGTGTAGTAGTCTTGGTGTTATGAAGTTACAAAAGTGGGAACTTTTTTCTGGCTCACCGGGTAGCATATAAAAATCGTAGAATGACTACCGGTGAATTAGACATACTAAGGGAAAGCAGGATTCGTGGCAAAGCAGAAAGAAGGCAGACCATCGCCGTTGAATTTCACAAATTTGAAAGAACTGGGGCGAAGGAACAAGGAAAAGCTGAGATGACCACGAATTTATTGGAAATGAAACTACGTGAAATTGAAAATGTAAGTAGTGAAATGGTTAGCGATGACACAGTCATCTGCAACGACAAATGTTATCAGTTAAACAATAAATAAGTGGGTCACATGTTGGTCATGTGATTAGATTTAAATGTATTTTCCCGCTCTCATTAGCTTAATTTGGTAATGGGCCTAGCCACAAACCTAAAACTTCGAAAATTGCAGGAGGCTGTCTATGACTGAGGATGGTGGCAGGGGGTATTATTGGTAATGCGTACAGGCCGCTACTGTAACTGGTACTGATACCTTTGGTACTTAATACTGGCAAGAATTATTGTGGCACCGAGGGCATTTTTCAAGGTTTGGAACACGGAAATTATCACTTTTTTCATTCCGACTTTTTCCAAGTATTTTTCTGTAATTATTTCAATTTAAAGTGCTGCTGCTCCGATGGTCCCTGATACTGACATTGAGGGTATTGGGTAATGAACGTTTTGGTATCTGGTACTGCCCCTGTGGTACCCGAAATACATTTTATCTGTCACCATTCTCATGACTGCCATACGTTCCTTTACGATACTTGGTATGTGGGTCAGAAGCATGGCAGAAACATTTTAAAAGGTTTCTTTGACGGCTAATGTTATTCTTCATTAATTTCAGAGTCGGGAAGATCCACATGAAAAAGAAATTGAACAAGATATGAAAACGCATCAATTTTCGGAAAGTGCAGCATCTAAAAATCGCAGAATGACAACAGGTGAATTGGACATAACAAGAAAGGACAGGATTTTTGGCAAGGCAGGAAGAAGGCAGACAATCGCCGGTGAATTTGAGAATTTTGAAAGACCAAGGGCGAAATCAGAAGGAAAGGCCAAGATGACAACGAGTTTCCAGGAAATGAAAATATCTGAGAATGATGACGAGAACGAGATAGTTAGCGATGACTTAGACAAAAGCAAAAATACAAGTTATCAGGTAAACAATAGGAAGAGCAACGTGCTTGTCACCTGATTGAATTTCAACGTATTTTCCCCATCTTGCTTGCATTCATTCATAATGGGACTAGCCACATAGCTAAAGCGTCGATGAATGCTCTCAGCCTTAAATACCCTTGGTATAGCTCTAATTTCTTTGACCAGTAATCTTCCTTGGCTCAGTTTCTTTGTTGTCGTTTGTGCGTATTGTATCTTGGTTTCGTGGTTTTGTTCTTTATTTTTGTACACAAAAATTAATTGAATTTGTATGTGCCATCCATAGTGAGGACTCGGTGACTTTATGTCTTTTTTCACTATGGATGGCACAGTGTAATATAACCACGGGGGGGGGAGGGTTCTTCCATAGTAAAGGTACCTGGGGATGTGCCGCCCGCGAGGGTATACTTTTTCGGACTTCTAGTCTAGCCAAGGGTGTACTTTTTGGCAATTTTAGTCGAGTTAGGTCTAGGCAAGGGTATGCTTTTTGGGAATTTTGGTCAAAGAGATGTCAAAATTCGGTAATTTTTGTAAAAAAAACCCAACTTCTTAAAAATTTTGGTCTAGAAAATGCGAAAATTTGGCAAGTTTTGCCTAGAAAATGCCAATTCAGAGCACTTCTGAAGGAAAAATTTGTCTAGCCAAGGGTATCATTTTCACAAAAATTGGTCTAGCCAACGGTTACATTTTCAAACTGTGGGCGGCACCCCCCTACCCGAAATTTAGCCGAGAACCCCCCCCCCGTGAATATAACATTCTATATTGTAGTTTTTTTAATCTTGACAAAAAAACCCCTTGGTATGTGGTTCATTTGGATAGCAGAAACTTTCAATAAACTTCTATAAAACCGAATGCTTTTCTTCATTTACTTCAGGGTGAAGATGATGCATATGAAAAAGGAATTCAACAAGATATGAAAATGCAACAGTTTTCAGAAAATGTAGCATCTAAAAATCGCAGGATGACAACCGGTGAATTGGACATAACAAGAAAGGACAGGCTTTACGGCAAGGCAGGAAGGAGGCAGACCATCGCTGGCGACTTTGACAAATTTGAAAGAACTGGGGCGAAGGAAGACGGAAAACCTGGGATGACCACAAGTTTATTGGAAATGAAGCTATCTGAAATTGAAAATGATAGTAGTGAGATGGTCAGTGATGACACAGACATGTGCAATGATACAAGTTATCAGGTAAACAATGATGAACACGAAGATCACGTGCTGGTCATGTGATTGAACTTCAACGTATTTTCCCGCTCTTTTTATTTTGGCTCGTAATGAACCTAGCCACATAGCTAAAGCTTCGGAAAAATTGCAGGAAACTGTCGATGAATGCCTTCTGGCTTAGGCTCCGTTCACACTGCTCCGTTTTTGTTATGATGCATTTTTGTTGCATCAAAGCTACACGTTCACATTACTCCGTTTTTGCACAAAAACGGAGGGAGAAACATCTGTTTTTGTTCGTTCACATTGATAATAAATACGGAGCCAAAGATATCCATTTTTGTGAGATCACATCCACTTTGATAGCGTTTTCAAAAACCTCCGTTTTTGTGGCGTTTTTGTGCAGATTAGTGTGAACATTTTCACAAAAACGGAGATTTTTCTCTCCGTTTTTGTTCAAAAACGGAGCAGTATGAACGAGGATTTAAAGAACCTTGGTATATGGTTCAGTGTAACAGCAGCAGCTTTCAACAAAGTTTCAGTTATTGCTGATGATTATCTTCTTTACTTCAGAGTCAGGAAGATGAACAAGAGAAAGAAGAAATGAAAGCGCAACAGTTTTCAGAAAATAGAGCATATAAAAATCGCAGAATGACTACCGGTGAATTAGACGTAATAAGAAAGGACAGGATTCATAACAAAGCAGGAAGAAGGCAGACCATTGCTGGTGAATTTGAGAAATTTGAAAGACCTAGGGCGAAGTCAGAAGGAAAAGCTGCGACGAAAATAACGAGTTTACAGGACAAGAAGCTCTCTGAAATTGATGACGAAAGTGAAATGGTCACCGATGACACAGACATGTACAATGAAACAAGTTATCAGGTAGATGAAACCCATCCATGTGCACCAGTTAATTAGACTGATGACGATGAGTCCCTTGTATCCCTGCGGTAAACCTTGCTCAAGAGGGCCTCATCATGAAACAGTAAACAACTTGGTCCTATTTTCTTCAATCATCAATGGAATTACGAAAGAATCACGGCTTCGAATCTCTATCCCATGGGAGTGTTTTCAATTCTTCAATCGAATCGAAAATTCTATCACATTTACACGTTAACAATAGTAATTCACAAATCTCGCAATCTGATTGGTACTGAAGAAATTGCTCAGTTTGGGCCTAAATAGGGCCAGGTTTTTCATAGTAATACTATGAGTCTCTATTGACCAAAGCGCCATCATCAAGTCAAAGAGCGCAGGGAATCAAGAGACTCATCGTCATAAGTCTACCATTAAATCATCATGGATATGAGTCTAAATCAGACAGGGTATATCATAAAAAGCTTCCCAGTTTTTAACTTAAAGATTTCTTGACCTGCTCAACCTAGTCAAACAAACAAAACATTATCTAAAGGTTTAATAATGCAGTTACTATATGAGCACTAGTTTGATAAATTGCGCGACGGAAACAAAAACGGTAGATCGTCATTCTTAAAATAGACGAAAAATTGTGTAATTAGAAAAGTATTGAAGATTTCAGCAACGTCGAAAGATTGAATTAAAGCAAAGCTTGTACTGATTGCATAATAGTAGTTATTGCTATTGACAGACTGATGGACGCTCAAATTTGTTCAGTTTGAGCAAAAATGAGAAAGTTGTTGTTGTTGTCATTTTTGTTGTTGTGGCGATACCCGGGACTGTGTCGTGAGTCTGAGCAAAGTAGCTAAAAATTTTTAAGTCATTCAGTTCACAAGAATTGGTCATTGAATTTTACAGCAAATTCTTAAAGGTTTAAAACATATGCTCGTCTCTGCCATGAAATTTTCACTGTCAAAAACATTATGTAGTCTTACACCTTGGGTAGTTAAACACTGCAGTTATGTTTCAGGGTATATGCTACTGCGGAGGAGATTTGAAGTTTTTACGCTAGCTCCTTCGTAGTAGCAAACAGTTTCATCCTCCGCAAAAGAACAACCGGCAATGAAGCACAACTGCAGTGTCTAACCACCCATGCTTACAATAAAAATAGAGTCAAAAGATATGACATTATCGAAAATAATGAATCATCATTCATTTCAGAGTCCGGAGGACCCTTCACAAGAGAACAGCATCGATTATGATTTTTTATCTCAAATCGAAGAAAAAGCAAATGAAAAAGGGCGTGAACAGGAAAACGTCGAGGAGAAGCTGCAGAAATTCTTTTTTGGAAACGATCCTGAAGATATGTACGAACGAGAAGAAACTGGGCTGCCAAAAGACTTTGACATGAAATCGTATCTGTACGGATTATTGGATCATAAAACACCGAAGATGCAAGACCGACGAAAATCTACTTGCAGCAGGTAAGACTACAGAGAATTGGACTTGCATTGTTCCAAGTTCCTACAAATGCCATCATGCTCGATAACGCACCCTCTGATGTATGACATCGCTACACAACTGTGACCTTACATTGCTGTAAAGCTTCCTATCGCCTCCCATCACTTCTTACACAACCTTTGTGCCATGACAATTTGTCCCATGACAACAGTACAAAGGACAAACGAACTCTGCCCACCATTAAGATTGACTTCATTTCAAACTTTGTACTCTGTGATTTCAATAGGTTGTGCAAATAGCTATCAAAACGTTGTTGTATTGAATTCCCGGAAGGTTGTTTGATATCTTAATTTTCAAAACTATAGGGATTTTCGATTTTTTAAAAGATTTACAGCAAATTTGCCAAATTGAAACTATCGTTTACTCTACATCAATTAACGAAAAATAGTAGAAGATTCTAGGAAAGTATAATTTAAGGTTTATAGAAAAGCAGAAAGCAGAAATCGGTTGCTTTTGCTCTTTAATTGAAGCTTTGGTAATTCGATGACGTTGCAAGACCAACCCTCTTTCAAAAATGGAGGTAATAAAAATCCGATAAGTAAACTTATAACAAAGAACCAAATTACTTTACAATGCCATTTTTGAAGGTTTGAGTCCCTTGCTAGACTAAGAATTTTCCAGAAAATATTTCAGCTTCCTTTGCACTATGGTAATTTAAGCATGAGCCTTTCTGAGAAAGAACATATTGCCTTCACCAAAGACATACAAACATAAGTACATACAAGGTTTAGTGAGCATAACCAATACCTTGAAACAGTTGAAGGCGCATTTGATTAGGCCTTCTCCACTTCTGCAATCTTAGCACTTCACGCTTAAGTCCAAAACTTTGCCCTCACCAATTTAATTTTCAATTCTACAGTACAAATCTGTCAAGACAAGTGACAACGAATGATCTCCACATAACCTCAAGTGGAGTACCAGGCTACGATGAGAATAGCAGTCCTTCGCAAAGCGATCTAGCATTTTCAACGGATAGTTGTCCAAGAATGTCTAATTATCAAGTCAACCACAACAGCAGTCCTTTGCAAAGACAGCTCCCATCTGCAACCGATAGTTGTCCAAGAATGTCATTTTGTCAAGTCAACCAGAGCAACAATCCTTTGCAGGAACCAATCGAATTGGGAACTGATAGTTGCCAAAGGATGTCTTTTAGCCAAATCAAGCACCCTAGCTGTTCTTCACAAAGACAAAATGAACTTGCAACTGATAGCTGTCCAAGGATGTCCTTTAGCACAGTCAACAGGAGTGGTATTCCTTCCCACAGATTTGCAACTGACAGTTGTCCAAGAATGTCTGCTTATCAAGTCGACGAGGAGAATTTTCAAGATGATGAGCATCGCTTTTCCTTCGTGGATACAAGTTTGAGAAAGTCAGTGCCTGCTGATTTGCGGAGGGAAGAAATTGCTTCAAGATTAGCTGGCCGCAGTAATGATACCCTTGCAGCAAGTCGAGATGTCTTGCAGAAAAACTGGCAGTGATATAATGTAAATGATGAAGTAAAGTGTTTATAAATGATATTGAAAGCATATGTGACATGGATAAAAATAAAATAATTTTGGTATGATGTGTGGATAGTCAAAGACTGCAATGATATACGACAAACATAATTTTATTGATACAGAAAATAATATGAAATTATACAAGAGAGAAGTGTTGATTAGCGTAATCCTGAATCTCAAATAAAAAGAATGTTTATGCTAGTGAGTGGTAACAAAGATCTACTCAAAAAATGAAGTATGTTGTGGCGTAGGCTTGCTGTGGAAACATGTCTAATTTCATGACTTCCAATGCAGGGAGCTTCAAAGTATCAGTACGGAACCTACTAAGCTCAGAGCAGCCCTTTATGTTTGATTCTCTGGAAGGGATGAAATTCAACGAGGGCCAACTGTCAGGTTATGAAAGCCTTCACAATGCTTAAGTTAATGGCACTGAGTTGAAACTTAACACGGGCAGATTTCAAATGAGTTCAAAATGACGCGATCTAAAAAAGAATTCTAAGGCATGTAGCCACAACTTGCATTGCAATTAGTCGGGAAATTTCATCAAAGGACTCAAACAGTCCCGTTTTTGGCCACAGGAGCGATTCTGCAGCTCAACACGATTTTTTAAATGAAGTCGAGCGTAGGACACTTTTGTGACACTCATAATGTAAAACGTTCATATAAATACCTTGTTTCTTCAGCTATTTCACTGATGGCATTACATGTATCCTCCTTTTCATCCAGGTATGCATTTTCCACAGTGTACCTAAATTAAAAAATCAAAGTAATTCAAAACTTTCTGAAGGGTTACAGCGTCAATGTTTAAATAAAATACCATAAGACGTCCTATATGAGTAAAATAGAAAACTTAGACATTTGAATTCTCTTTGGAAAAATTCAATCTTTGATAAGAAGTTAAAGAGACAGTGAACTGCCACAACATGAAAGCATTGTAAAATATGGCAAGGCCACTAGGAGAGGTACTTTGCCCCGAAATGTGACGGGACGTACAATTTTTCCCGGAAAATAGTACCCTTAATTCCACAAATTAAAATAATTCTACGGTCATAGTTCTGTTAACTTGACGAAATTTTGGATCATGATTACGCGAATTATGAAAAAATTCGAACAGTACCCAAGACTGATTAGGATGAGTCCCTTGTATCCCTGCGGTAAACCTTGTTCAAAAGGCTCTGTTGATCGAAGCGCCATCTTGAAATCAAAGGAAACATCATCAGGGAAACAAGGGACTCTAGATTATAAGTCTCAACGTACCCTTCAACATCATCGTCGTCATCATCATCATGATTTTCATCCGAAGGATCTTCAACATCCAACTCGTCGTCAAGCAAAAAAGCTGGCTCGTCTTCAGAGAATTGTGCCTGAAGAAATGATAATAAACAAATAAGTAAAACTGATAAGTTTAAATCAAATAATGAAAGTAGATAAGCTTGAAATGGAAAATATTGATGAGTCTGTAAAAGTTAGTAAATCTGTAGAAACCGGCCCTAACACAAGCCGTACTGGAAAGTTTTTCTTTGCCCTGACAATGTTGCAGAAGCGCCTGATAAAGATAACAAAAAATCTGATAGTCCAATTTCGTTAAAACCTAAACAGAAACAGACCAGTTCATGGAAGGAGCTTTCAGTAGCCAAGGTGGCTTTTCCACGTAATAAAATTTGATTTAATGGCACCTATTAATGTTAACTTGGCTTAATTAAAAAATAATATAAAATAAGTGAACAACAATATTCTACAAAATGGTATTTAGGCATAAATCAAATAAGTTCAAAGTAAAAAGTCGTACCATGATGCCTTCTGTAGATTTTAATGATTCTATCATCTTTGGCATAATCTGACCCAAATACTTTGTCATATCAGATTTAAGAACGGTCGACAAAGAAGAGAACAATGCATAGCTGCAAACAGAAGATGGATTTTATAGTTACTGAGTGACAATGAAGATGAGACAAGACAAAAATTCTGAAGTTGTACGACTGTATAAGGCATTTAAGTAAAGAGAATTTCTATGTGCATCGATGAACAAACGATACTCCTCTCAAGGAGGCATTTAGACAATCTGGGAGGAGGGGTTCTACCCAGGACGTTGTTAGACTGTAATTCTACATCAAGAGAACAAATTTATGATGAACTGCAAAATTTTTAGGATGATATAGTAATATTTTCCGGACACTGCCAGAATAAGAAAAACACCACAACACCTAAGGCCACAGACTATATGCTTGGGAACTACCATACAACTGTCGCTATGAAAAAAATTGTCTTGTGAAAGTGGACAGATAATTATTACTCGATTAGTTCCATGAGGCAACAAAACAAAGACGTCGAGAATACTAACGTGCATCGTCTGATATCAGGATCATCTGAATCTTCTAATAATGCCTGCAAAATAATGCAAAACAAATGCAGGGTGAGTGGCCAAGTGGCTTATACAGTCTTCGTCAGGTGACTGAAGTTAAGCTTGGTCCAGTGAGGTCAAACTCCGAATGGGTGACCTCGGAGGCCTGACTTCACAACTCACCTCGTTCTTCGGAAGGGGCGTTAAACTAGGGGTCCCATGCCTGGATGCGGCATGCACAGTGGGCCTAAATTAGCTTTCAGTAGCTAGAAATCCTGACAAGCCCACTCAAAACAAATTGAAAACAAACAATGAAAACATGGCTGTAAATACAGAGAAGAGGTTAGAATTTGCACAATGAATACTGCAAAGAATACATTCAAATATCTTTAAAGAACTGGAAATGAGAAAAACTACAGATGAAATAAACTCATTTCTTTTATAGAAACTAAGGTCCAGAGGGCTTGTAGGTAATTTCTTATACTATAGGACAATGTTGCTAGCAAAAGTTTCTTGCAAATATTCTCATATTTCTAATTCCGGAAGAGTGAACTGATCTAATTTTGTTGGAAGGGTTCCTAAATGAATTAGTACGATCTCAAAACATTAAAAACATAATTCGCATTCAAAACAGTTGCTACTACTGTACAATTTCCAAACATGTTTGAATGATCTGGAAAAAATAAAGCCGTAAATTACTAAAGTTTCATAGCTTTTTCGATCCAGGCAGCGCAGCTTCTTTGTTTTCAAAAAATCACGCCTATCGTTTCTTATAAACTATTCCTTATAAAAGATGAGGGTATCTTCAGCTGACGTCAATCAAATACGTGTGAAGCTCTTTCAACACCATACATCAAATCTTTATGTCTGTTGATTCTAGACTAATCTATCTATTTTCATACTTTATCTGTAAGTTTGTAAATAGTTGGTATTCAATCTCAAACAATTTTGCTGTAATGATAATAAGCCTAAAAATTGATGAGCAAGCTCTTAATCATTTGTATGGCTAGCAGCAGGTGGGTTCTTAGGAATGAGGATGGTGTTTCTGAAACTGTATCAGGGTGAACTCAAAGCACATTCAAAGCAAATTCAAAGCCAATTACATTTATCAACACTTACAGGTTCTAGAAATTCAGATTACGGAAAGCAATTTCAATTGGAATACCAGTTAGATACAATGCCAAAAAAAGCTTTGGGTGTTTCTTGTTGGCGTATCTCCAAAACAGGCAGGTAAAAGATGTTGTGCTATCTTTCTGCCCCTATCAAAGCTTCTCAATTGTCTCAACGCAATTTTTGCCTCCTATTGACATTTCTAATCTCTCAAATGAATTGTTATTTGAACTCATTCTGTATGGCAATAAAAGGATACCACCTGACGTTAATAAAGGACTTATAGAGGCTACTCTAAAATTCATTCACGCAATTAAGCGCTTTTAAATTTCTGCTTCAAACCCCCAATACATGGACACATCTTTCTTTTGTAAAAGTAGCCTTAGATTTATACGAGCAGTATTTAAAAAATAGGCTTTAAGAACCGTTGTTGTTGTTTTTCCTATAATAGTTTCCTGTTTCTCCCTGCTTCCCTGTGCCTGTTTGCAGTATACAGAGACAAGAGAAAAACCAGGCACAGGGGCACAGGGAGGAACAAAATGCTGCAGGAACAGCAAGCTGCTTTACATGCAAACTTAATGGTTCTTGTGATTTCATGTAACGTCGCAATTCTTTGCCAGCTCTGAACATCAAGAATAATTTTTAACTATTCAATTACTTGTGCAAAGCAACACAAGTAAAAGACAGCTCCTAATGATAATTTTAGGATACAAATATCACAGAAAATCAGACGGAGCTAAGGTAGTACTACGTATAGCCTGTCTGCACATTGCAGGTTCAGACATGTTGCAAAGAAGGAGAGACTAATCCTCCTTCGCAAGAGGTTTATATCTCGACGC